>JAEIFV010000428.1:0-266431 GCA_018904265.1 Lordiphosa collinella | reverse complement strand
TCGATTATTGTTAGAAGTGAACTGTATGACTACAAAGGAGAAAGGATCAGGATTTTTGTGGCCAGTTTTGGTGCAGCTGGTAATGAGTTGTAAAAGCAACTTACATACACAGAGGGAAAAACCTGTTCAGAAAATGAGTTGGCTTCAGCTCAAAATAAGAATTAGATGTTCTCTACATTTTTTGAGAACTGAGAAAGTATAAGTAAGTTGCCACTTAGACGTGCGTCTACAAATGTGTGCAATGGTGCAGTGAGCTAACACGTCGTTGAGTGCAAAAGGTCTTGGGATCGACTCCAGACAAGTCCGACAAAGTGGCTGCACGTACACAAGCGATGTATCAGATTCTAAATAATATCGATCCGATTAATTAATATCCCCCAGAATTTGAGATCCATTTTAACCTCAACGAAACTTAATCAAATTTTTTCCCAGTTGAGTTTAAAATGTTCTATAAAGAGATAAAGAATCCCGAATACTAAATATGTCCAAAAGGTTCGAACCGTCTATCTTTATAACAGTGGGAGGTATGACGTTTTTTCGATATTGCGGGGGCGGGAGGGGGCGTGGCCAAAATTGAAAATAAACTTGATTTGCCTGCAAGTATAAGAAACATATGTTCCATACATGTCAAACCTCTATCTCTTACCATCTCTGAGATCTGTTTGTTCATACGGACAGACAGACAGACGGACGGTCAGATGTGCACAAACTTAATATACTCTGTGTACCTCTGGTACAGAGTATAAGAATCACCTTAATGAGCCTTTTTCCCTTTTTGCCCTTTGGATGATTAAAAACAGAATAATACCTAACGATTAAGAGAAGATTTGAAAATTACTCATTAACAAGCTCAAAATATGATTTGTTGAATTATGACTCGAAAAAGACTCGCAAAAAGATTCGAAAATGAGTCGAAACTAATCAGAAGAACGGGTTAAAAACGACTCTTCAAGAAGAGTCGCGGCTAGGGTACCATTTTCTCAGAAAAAGAGCTCATTTATGACTATTTTAATCAGACCGAGGACTCGAGAAAGACTCGAATGTGATCAAAAATTTCATAAAATGTTTGCTGGGTTTTAATATACTCTCTTCAAGGTATAAAAATCAATGCTTACACAAAAACCGACTCTGGATTCGAAGCAGGGCTGTATATATTGAAGCTGTCTGGATTTTTTGTGGTTAAAAAGGGAGGGGTATGCGAAATTTCCAAATATGAAAAACCAACTTGACCTGGGTACCTACATGCTAAAATTTGTGGCTCTATCTTTTATTAGTCTCTGAGAGTGACGCGTTTATTCGGACAAACGGACGGACAGTCGGACATGGCTATATAATGATAATGAAAATTTGACCCTTCCCCTTTTTAACCGCAAGAACCGCCTGTCACTTTGTATAAACGCTTCGTTCTCAGAGATTATAGGAGATAGAGTCGCACACTTTTGCATGTATGCATGTATGTATTTTTGTTACCGTAACGGAAACCCAAAATTCGATATATTTGGCGAAATGCAAGAAATCTCTTCCAACTAAATTCCAACCCAAAACCAATTCTCGGTGTCCTAGAAATCTCTTTCGGTTGGTTTGAAACCTCTTGTATTTTGTTGGGAGATTTTGGCAAACCAACCAATGCACAAGCCAGCCAATACACTAACCAACCATTAGCAACTTCACGAACCCACTGTTTTTGTAGTAGCACCATAATCTTAATCACACACCTTTCGAACTCGACTTTCGAGCTAGACTTTCGAAGAAAACGAAATCTCTCGAAGTTCTTGAACACCGACGGATTTCTCTAGCAATTTGCAAACCAACCGAAGCCAAGTCTATCAAGTCCGTCTCTAATACACTCTGCACCTCCCAAAGATTGTGTTAAGGTGTGTGAAGTGCCGCCCGTCGCTGCTAATTTTTTCTTTCTTATAACTCGACTAACGTTTATCCGATCTTTTCCAATGTCTGTCTGTCTGTATGAACACCTAGATCTCGGAGACTAGAAGAGCTAGAGCCACCAAATTTTGTATGTAGACTCTTACTGTCCCTACGCAGATCAAGTTTATTTCAAACTTTGGCCACGCCCTCTCCCTCCCCTACAATAAAAAATGTTGAATACCTCCAACAATTTAAAAGATATCAAGTTCAGTGTAGTGTAGTGTATGTGCCCAATATCTACAATCTCTGAAAGTTTCATAAAGATCGGATAATAAATGGCAGAGTTATAAAGGTTATAAAAAACGTTGCATACTTTTTGGCGGTACATGCACTTTTTGCTCTCATAATGTTGAAATGGTCACACTAATGTTAATGCTCTGTTAATTAACATAGGGAAAGGCTATTAAACACTAATTGCCCTAAGCAACGGGTATATCGAAGTCGGGCAGGACCGACTTTAACTTACGCTCTCGTTTTGCAGTGGGACCATAATCTTATACACACACCTTTCGAACTAGACTTACGAAGAAATCGAAATCTCTCGAAGTTCTGGAACACCGACGGATTTCTCGAGCGATTTGCAAACCAACTGAAGCATAGAGATTTCCAGGACACCCCCGATAGAAGTGTAGCAGGACCGACTTTAGCTTAAGCTCTCGTTCATAAAACATTTATCTCTAATCACACATTGTTTTCATAATTTGAAGCTGTGAAACACTTTTATGGACTCTAGAGTGGGTCAATTTTTTTTCGCGACCAAGCTGTTGTCAAAATCGTAATCTACGTCGAATTCTAAAAAGGTTTGCCCAAGAAACCATGGGTCTAAAATCAAAATCGAACTTGCCGTTTTTAAGAAGAAACTTTCCGTATTTAAATTAAGATAAACAAGTTAAAAGGATGTTCAAGCCCGACTATAATGTACTCTGTACCTCCCAATGTTTGTGTTAATGTGTGTGAGGCCGCCCATCGCCGTTGCGGCCGGTGCTGCCCAGAATAAAGGTTTTTTTTTCCTTATAACTCGACTAGCGTTCGTCCGATCTTTATTAATCCTTTGGCGGATCGGTAAATAGTCCTGATTTCTATGCCCAAAAGGTACAAACCATCTATCTTCAAAACTGTGAGAGATATGACGTTTTTTAAAAAATGGTTTCTTGGGCAAACCTTCTTAGAACTCATCGTAGATTACGATTTTGACAACCGCTTGGTGCACTTTTTTAAGTCCATACAAATTGACCCACTCTAATGGACACACTTTTTCGGCAGAAGTGCCTGACTTTTTCTAGACAGGGGTCTGAGTTTAGTACAAATTTTTGTTGTAAATTCTACACATCTGCCCAAAATACCCTAAATATTAAAAACAAGATAGAAAGTCGGTCAAGCCCGACTATAACATACTCTGTACCTGTGAAGTGCTGCCCATCACCGCTGCGACCTGTGCTGCCCATAATTGTTTGTTTTCCTTATAACTCGACAACCGTTCATGCGATCTTTACCATTCCTTTGACGGATCGATAAATAATCCTGATTACTAAATATGTCCAGAAGGATCTATAAAACTGTGGGAGATATGACGTTTTTACCAATTTGCGGAAGCATATGTCCCATATAGATCAAACCTCTATCTCTTACCATCTCTGAGATCTGTGCGTTCATACGGACAGACAGACGGTTACCTTTACCAGTACGAACCGGTATACCGAACAGGGTATCGTATTAAAACCAAAATAAATGAAAAACCGAAATAGAGCCTGTTACCGTTACATTCATTTCGGGTCGTACCGGTACCTGTACCGGAAGCAAAAATAGTTTCGGTATTAATCCCTGGTTTTAACACTTAGCTACTATTTTAGCAACTTTTGACTAGTTTTGATCTAGTTCCAGCAATTTTTTCCGCAAATTTATCAACCTTGCATCTCATATTCTGGCAACACTGCTCTAGAGCGGTATGCAGACTTCATCTTATGTATTATTGTTGTCTTAACTCATTGAAGAGTATTTATACTCTATACCAGAGGTACACAGAGTATATTAAGTTTGTGCAAAAGTATGTGACAGCCAGAAGGAAGCATCTCCGACCCTATAAAGTAAATACAAGGTGGGCCAAAAGAAGTCACCCGGGCCAAAAGAAGTCACCCCATTGGAAGATGCTCTTATTTTTACAAATTGCCGCCAAAGTCAGATCTGTTTTGACATTTGTGGACTAGACAGATGTAGAATATATATAATATTTACCTCTTTATATTTTGACGGCTATTTGTGAAAATAGGAGCATCTTCCAATAAAGTGACTTCTTTTGACCCACCTTGTACATTCTTGATCAGCATCAACAGCCGAGTTGATATAGCCATGTCCGTCTGTCTGTCTGTCCGTATGAACGCATCGATCTAAGAGATGGTAAGAGATAAGAGGTTCGACGTGTTTGAAACAAAAACTCCTTATACTTTTAGGCAGATCAAGTTTATTTTCAATTTTTGCCACGCCCCCTTCCGCCCCGCAATTTAGAAAAAACGTCATATCTCCGTCAGTTTTATAGATAAAAGGTTCGAACCTTTTGGACATATTTTTTAAATCAAGATTAATTATTGATCCGCCAAAGGAATGGTAAAGATCGGATGAACGGTGGTCGAGTTATAAGGAAAACAAAAAATTATGGGCAGAACCGGTCGCAACTGTGATGGGCGGCACTTCACAGGTACAGAGTATATAACAGTCGGGCTTGACCGACTTTCTTTCTTGTCATAGTATTAGTAAGTAAAAAGTAAAATTAGCTTGTCAAGATGACACAGCCCCAAAGGGCCAAAGCTAAGCCTCTCTCAATCTCTTGGCTTGTGCGCTTCTAATTTTAGCACAAGGGAAAGGGACCTACAGTTTAACGCCGAATCCGAACGGCAGTTTGAGAAGCTTTTCATGGCTAATTACTGCAATGCTGGCGCCAACAGCAAAGAGGTGTGGCCGGGTGTAAAGTTTTTATTCAAAGAAAAAAACTTTTTTATTAGATGTTCCGAGGCGGGATCGTCATAGTATTAGTAGTAGTCCTTTATTCATAGAACATTAAATATAAATAGGCATGGCATTTTTGCCGTTAGCCTTAAACTAAATAATACAATTTACATACTTTTAAAAACCTAGAGCTACCTTAACACCCTTCCTTCAGAGTTACACCACCTACCTTCCCCGCTCGTCGCGAGATAGTAGATCTTTCACTCCTCAAGTTGGAGTTCCGGGCTCCGATAACACAATTATACAAAAAAGTCAACTTTTTAACCAGAGAAGATAGCCAACATTCTCTAAAGTACATTCCTAAAGAATTGGCTAATTTATATGGCTGCTGGAGCTAAAAATGTGAAAATTCTCTTAAATCTCAAATTTCTCTTAAATCTGACCATCTGGCGGAAAACTGACTATTTATTTGAGTTCAGCACGTGAAAGTACATTAGGAATGTTGGATATCTTTTCTGGTTAAAAAGTTTACTTTTTTTGTAAACTTGTGTAATTAAACTTACAATAATTACATATAATATTTTAAAACTCTTCATGCAGAATTCTTGTCCTGTATTTGTGAGCATCCAGCAGGTATTTTGCCAGCGCACTCCAAGATTGCCCATTTAAAATTGTGAATTTAAAATTCTTCCAATGTGAGTTATGCCCTACCCCATGAGCGGGTCCTCAGTTCTTTCAGAATTGGACATACTGCTATGAAATGGGTTACATCTTCACGTTTTCTCATATTGCAAGTGTGGCTCAGTTCATTTTCAACGCGTCTATGTGGTATATAGTGCTCTGCAAATATAAGACCAGCTCTGTCTATAAGTGTAGAAGCTACCATTTTCGGGTACCCTTCCGCTGAATATGACATGATTTTGTTTTTATATTTGAAATGTGCTTGGATTGTGTAATGGAACATCTCAGGTAGGCCAGTCTCCAAATGTATCGCATATGTCGGGGTATTATTTGGGAGGTAAAATATCTTTTTAAAAAAGTATCTTAAGAGTTGTTCGACATCTTCGTATGTGTCCCATCCCCAGACTTTCGCCGCATAGCACATAATAGCTATCTCCGTTGCCTTAAACATTTTGTACTCGCGCTTACGTTTTTCTTCCTAATTAAGGTTTTCCATGTACTGTTCAGGTCTCTCTTAATCTTAAGTTTATGTGCTTTATGAACTACATGTTTAAAGATAAGGTCACTCCAAGATATTTGAATAGTTTTATTTTTATGTTTCCGTCGGATTTTGGTCCCAAAACAAAAATTTTTGAAGTTTTCACTTTTTGCAATTGTTGTAATCAATATATTTTTAGCAATTTATTTGTAAAAATTTAGCAACTTTTGGACCTTTTGTTCTGGTAACACTTAGTGGTGTCGCTTGCCCCTCCACACCGATTTCCCAAAGAGCAAGATCTTTTTGAAAAACTTCATGACGTTCGTTTTATTCTAAAAAAAATCTGTTAATATACACAGAGATATACAAATTGCTTTTATTTGACATTCAACGAAACTCAAAGATCAATCCATAATAAGTACTCGATGGGGAACGAAATGGGTTGTGTGGGAATGGGGTGAGGGAGTTGGTGTATATTCTAGACAACAATTACACATCATTCACAATTTTAATTGCTTAACAATACAATAGTTCATTTATAAGTATGAGAGGAGTCGATTTTAGAATCTGGAATACATTTAAATATATATAAATCTGTAAATTGGGGTAAGTGAATGCTTAAATGTTAAACCACCTTTTGCTTAATACTATGCCTTGCGCCTGCGCTCAGTGTCCATTGTCCCTACTTCAAATATTTACCACACTAGCCCCATCTTCGTTGTGCTCATCTTCTAGGTTCAAGTTGGAAGATCCTCGTCGCTTAGCGGCAGCTGAACCTCCGACTCCTCCTCCTCCGCCCGCTACACTCATAATCGAATAACTTTTCCTACGTTCCTTCTCTAGTCCCAGATCTAGGCCATTGTCATGACCATTGCTCCCTAGGGGCGAGCAGTGGCCGTTTCCGTTGCCATTTCCATTACCCGCCTCGTTGATGAACGCATCCATGTGATCGATGGTGTCGTTCAGCGCAAAACTCTGATCCCGCCGCTCGCTCTTCTTCCACAGGTAATAGAACTGTACGAGTTCGCGCATGGTTCTTGTACGCACCTGAAAGACCACCACCACACACAACCCAGGATGGATCAATGACGATTGCCAGACGACGACTTGGTACTGATCTTTACCTGATTCTGACGTATCTGATAGAAATCCTTACCGAATTTCTGTATGCCCTCCTCGAACTTTTGACATTCAGCCTCGGACCAGCTGCTCATGGTGTCACTCAGGGGTAGAACATTCAAACGCTTTCGACGTAGCGCCTCCTTAAAATCATAGCCACACTGGACCAGCAGATGTAGGGCCTGCTCATTATCCTTGACCACAGACTCCAGATCGTTGGACACGTTTGAGGGCTGGGCAGGAGGATTGGCAGGCGGCGGCTTAACTTTGGGTGGCGATATGGCGGCAGCCGCTGGCTGAGTATTCTCATCAACAGCTGCACCACCCTCTGCCCCCTCTTCCGGCACAGCTAACGTTCGTGTCTCCTGAATCTTGGCCAGATAGTCTTCCACCTCATGCTCGCTCACTTGGCTGGGCTCCCAGATCAGTTGATCCTCATTCTCGTAGGGCAAAATGTCGCCGTATAGCGAAAGTCCGTCGGGTATTTCAGCTTGAAAGGCAGATCCCACCATAATGACCTTTCGGGTATCATCAGAATCTGTATCAGTGTCATCATCCTCCTCGCCGTCCATCTCCTCGAAGAGCGTCTGTAGGGGGGTGACTGGAAAATTAGAATTAGATGATGTCTTCATCATAGCATCAAGGAGACCTACATCTATCCTGATCTTCAGCTGCTTCCTGTGCCAGTGTGCTGCTCTCGCCAAAAGATTCATCTGGATATAGATCCAGTAGGTGGGAGCGATGCGGTTTCTTCGAGAGTTCGGGCGGCTCATCCGGCTCAGTTTCCACCTCCTCCCGCAGCTGAGGCTGACTCTCCTCCACGACGGCAGTTGCAGACGTGGATGCGGCTTCTGGTTGTTCCGAGTGTTGTCTCTTTGGAGCTCGTCGCCGACGACTTGAACTGGGTCTGGTCTTAGAACTGCTGCTGCTGCCAACCGCTGACGCCGCTGTCATTGAGGCCAGACCACTGTACTTGGCCAACAGCTCCTCAATGGGCATCTCACTCTCCTGCCTGAGCGTGGCAATCTCGTCTTCCGGGTTGTTAGACTCCAGCTGTGCAATCGCCTCCTCCTCGTTCAGCGTGGCCTCGTCGTCAAAGTCGTTAACCATCATATCGATAGATGGCTCAAATGTGGTGTCTGTCAACGAAGAACTGGGCGAGATTGGAGGCTGAAGACTTGCATCCGAACCGATGGCTATGGACGCTGGGGATTTGCGCCTCTCTCGCTTGGCGGGCGTTACAAGCAGCGTTGATGCTGCCGTCAACAGGCTGCTAGCGTCCAATTCCAACGATGCCTCGGAGGCACTGTGCAAAGAATGCTGCTCGGCCATCATTTTTATGGCTTTTGTTTTTATTTATTGTTTAATTCGACGAGTATTTTTTAATTGTCGTCTCTTTTTGCTTGTTTGGCATTTGCATTTGGTCTGGCATTTCCCAGTCACCGCACAAACTGGTCACACTACAAAGTTTTAGGGATGGACGATATATTCGTAACAAGAATGCCGTTTGTATAAATTATAATCAGGGTATTCACGCAAACTCGAGTACTGTGAATAAAATTCAGGGTATCCAACCGAAACCACAACCAATATTTTTAACCGGTATAACGTTAACCGTATCAAATTAAGTTATTTTTGGTAAATCATAACCGAAACAAAATAACCGATTCCCTTTTGGTTTACCAAATATTATTAGACACAAAATATTTGTTACTTGTAGTAATCATTACCATGATTACTTTCTGGACTATGATTAGAAAACTAAACGGAACCGCGATCTACAGTCCTATAAAAGACAAGCATTAACAGCTGGCCCTGCATTTTAAAAAGCTTTTATTTGTCGACCCAAATGAGATCCAGTTCCATTTTGGGCTGCCTTATAGTCTCTTCACACTGAGTATATTTAAGAGGAACGAAATGGAAATTTACCCTGGTAACATTTAACATCTTACTTCTGTCAGTTGATGCTCTTAAAAATGTATTGACTATTAAAAAATCACCTGAACATATTTGCATTTATTTAAAAATCTTTATTTTCGTATCATGGCTTAAAAATTAGGAATGAATAAGTGATTGAATGAATTAAACTGCTATGATTATGAGATATTAACAAATTCGTATGGTATTTTTACCCATAACAACAATGGTGCCCTCATCCTGCACCTCCTTGAGGGCATCCTCGAACTGTTCACGTGTTATCATCTGGAAATGTAAGATAAAAACTTAGCAAAACTCAGTATAATTTTGTTAAAGATCGCACTTACAATCTGAGAGCCCTCTTTGATCTCCTTGAACAGCTTCTGATAGGGCACGGTGGGCACTTTGCCTTTCTTCTTCAGATTCTCTTTAATGGCAGCCACCAGATCGGCGCGTTTTTTGCGGGCGGCCGTCGACAACCCGGTGGTCAAGATGCCCACATCAATCTTGCCCGACAAGGGATCCGTAGCTGATTGCTTGAGGGCCTCCCGATGCAATCGCCAGGCCTCCTCCACATCCTTCAATTCGACGGTACCGCTTAAACGCACCTTGGCATGCGCCTCGGACAAACGGATCAGGCTCTCCAACTGGCGAGGATAAGCAGAGATTTGACCACGACCAGCGCCCACCTTGCGCATATCCACATAGGCCTGTATAAGACGCTGCTGGGCCTCATCCGACAAAGTGGGCGACAAATGCTCGCGAGCATAGGCTATATAATCGCGCAGAACACTCATATCCTGGGGTCAGAGGGTTACCAAAGGTTAAGGTTATGAGACTTACAGAGCTAAGTAGAACTTACAAACATGGTGTCCTCCTCCTCGTGTCGCGTCACATAGTACAGCGACACCAAGTGGCTGGCCAGTCGCTTGTCGAATAACTCATCCTGCGGATCCAGCACCAGAAAGATCAAATCAAAGCGGGAGAGTAGAGTATGCGGCAATTGGACATTATCAATGATGTTCTTGCGTTTGTTCCACTGGGACTCGGCGGGATTGGCAGCGGCCAGTATGGAAGTGCGGGCATTTAGCTGACAAATAATGCCCGCCTTGGCAATGCTCAACGTTTGCTGCTCCATCACCTCGTGCAGGACACTGCGCGTGGAATCGTTCATCTTGTCAAACTCATCAATGCAGCAGACACCATTGTCGGCCAGCACCAAGGCACCCCTGTTTAGGTACAATTATTATTAGGATTGAAAACACTTGAGATTAAGCTCTACTCACGTTTGCAGCACCAGTTGCCGTGTCTCGGGATCCTTGGTCACATAGGCTGTAAGACCCACGGCCGAAGAGCCACGTCCCGAGGTATATTGTGAGCGCGGAACCAAATTGTAAACATACTGCAACATCTGGGATTTGGAAGTACCCGGATCACCGCACAACAGCAAATGGATCTCCGACCTGAAGTTCTGACGGCCCAGAGTCGAGTGCTTCTTTTTGGTGCCACCAAACAGCTGCAGTAGGATGCCTTTTTTTATGTCATCATTCTCATAGATGGAGGGAGCAATGGCACGAGCCAGACGATCATAGATATCCGGCTTCTGGGATAGCAATTGCAGCAGTTCAATGCGCTCCGGCGGGAATATGTGATCCTTGCTGCAAAGAGGTACAATTAGGCGGGGGCTTAAAGATGTAGCTGATGGTCTTACCCCTCCTCCTCCTCGTAGAGTCGCTTGTTATCCACCTTGCGGAAATGAACCACATCCACATGAGTCTTGTACACACTCTTCACATTCAGCCCCTTGCCCTTGAGGGGAGTGGCACGATAGATGCCCGTGACCGTGACACGATCTCCGGGTTGGACCTTGTCCACCAGATCGTTATGTGCATAGAGCAGCACATTGTGCGGCGTTTGGCCGGCGGCCATGTCATCCGGCGACTCTTGCAACTTGACCAGCTGCTTGTCCGTGAACTCGGAACGATTGTGTATGAGACGGAAGCAGTGGTTGGTGTTGCAATTGGTGCACAAAGTGGGCTGAGAAATGCGACCACGGTCCACCTCCACGGTGGTGCAGAAGGAGCAAATGTTGCAAGTGAAGAACGCCTCGCGCATCTCGGGAATGACATTCGATGAGCGAATGACCATGCCGCTAATACTGATCAGTTGATCCATGTCCTCGGGATTGAGGGAACGCATATTGCGAGTCTTGTCCGCATTAAACGGACGCACCTGAATCTGGTGCTCCAACAAAGCGGCCGGATAGCGTTCGAAGAACATCTCGTTGATGGCCATGTCGAAGCCAGGAATCACCTCCTGCGGATAGCAAATCAACTGCCTGTACAAGTCCTGATCGAACGTCTTTAGATGCGCACAATTCAAATTCAGATACGGCTCCTCCAGCGTATGAATCTCCTCGAGCTTTTGCAAGTACAGCGGCTGATTGACATCAATGTTCTCGGAAATCTCATCCTGCTCGGCGCTGGGGTCAATGAAGCGCAAGATGAACGACTTGAACTTGGACTTGCATTGACTGACCACCACATTGGTGCCCCAGACCACCAGCTGAGGGGCCGAAGAGGCTTCGGAGACGGGATCTGTGGTCTCCGAGCCCTTTTCGGGTATGGGTTCCAGCTAGAAGAAAGGCAGAATTAGTATGCCCGGGAATGCCCTCTTGGACGCCAACTTGTACTTACACCCGATCCGCCTATGGCCACCTGACGTATACGCTTGTCTGTTCTTATATCCGGACGGGCTCGCAACGGTGTACCGCGAATACCAGAGCGTGGTGTACGTATGGATCCCATGGAGCTGGGGGTGCCATAGTTTAAAGGCGAGCTCAAATCAATCTCGCTCATGTTGGCCCCCAAACCCCGGGCCGGACTTGTAGCCGGCAGACTGATGTTGCCTGGCGATGTGGGTGGCAAACTGATGTTATCAGAGGGTCTGGCTCCCACCCGCCCCGGACCCATTCGCATTGGCGTCTCCACATCCTGAGTGGCAATTCCTCGCGTTGGAGTACGTGCACCTTGTTTGGGGGTAGCACCTCCTACACTGGGAGAACGAGCGGGGCTTGACATTTCGGCTAAGTTTCTGTTTTATTATGTGTTCTATTTGTATTTTCACAACAAATATTTTACTCCTTTTTTATAATATTGTTTAACGATGCCTTTGCCTTTGCCTCGCTGGTTTCGCAACTCCCTGAAAGCGCGGGAAATATTGACAGAAGCGGCGAGATACCAATGGGTACGTATACGGGTATTAGGGATGAGCAATCGCTTGATCGCCACTGACTGCGACTGAGTCGCTGTGACTGACCGTGACAAAGGCGCTACAATAAAGTCATTCAAACTTAAGGTGCTGCACCTCCTGACTTAGGACGTCTGGTGGTAAATCCCTTGAATAATTATGCACAAACATGTTAGAAATATGGTAATTTGTATAACAATAGGCCAATTTCTCTAATGTTGCTCAAACTACTAGGAAATATTTTTTAGGAACAAAGTCTAAGGCCCCCCGCACACAGAGAGTGGAGAAGAGCAGAGTTAAACTGGATTTACACGGTGGAGCAAACTTCATGAAGTTTTTGAAAAAGCTTTCATTTGTATAACGGAAAGCGACAACCCCTCCGCCTCTTTCCTACAAACGAAAGCTTTTTCAAAAACTTCATGAAGTTTGCTCTACCGTGTAAGTTCAGTCTTAATTTTTTTTAACGTTTTCTTAAATGTTTTTTTATGCCAATTTAGTATAGTTTTTGTATATCTACCAGGGCTCAAAACCCAATAAATTTTTCGGAATTCTGGTTCGCGGGTTCGAAATTTAACAATGTTAAGGTTCGGAAATTTGAGGTTCAAGGTTTTTGGACGAATGTTTGGTTCGAACCTTGGTTCAGCTTCACATGCTTACAGCAATATTAAAAAAAAAGATTGTATTCTAGACATGTATTCTACAAATCGCTTTTGACCTAAAAATGATCGAATCGTGTGAAAGCATGCACCGAAAAACTACCCAATTGTGTGGAAATTGGGTCGGAAGCAAATTGTAGAAGACATAGGAATTCTTAATATATAATTTACTGTGAAGTAAAATTTCATTTCGTAGTCTACATATGAGAAATACCACCAATGTAACCTTAAGCTCTTGTTTTGTAAATCACTTAATAAGCTTTAGAGTCGAGTATCTTTAAAAACAGAGGCTATTATGGGTGGAGATTCCATAAGTTGTTTTGAACGTTTTTCTAGATGATTTGTTGAGCTTTCCTGCTGATTATAACATTGAGTCGCCCAAACCAAATCAAATAACAGAAGAAGTCACTAGACCTTAGATCAACATTTTTTAATTTCTTTAATTTTTGTTGACCGGACCGAACTTTTAGATTCGAAACAGGTTCAGGTTCAGTGTCTAATTTTATGTATACTCGCTACCTGGTCTTCTATGCATAGAATTACATGTTCTAATGCGTTTTCTCTCAAAGATTCTAAGTCGTTCCATATAGGACATGCATATGTCAGAACGGGACGTATTAAAGCTTAATACATTATGGTTTTGACTCTACCTTTTAAGTGCTTTGCTTGGAAGAGATTTTTGTACAGAAAGCATGCAAATCTTATATACAAAATTCTCTGCTTCGCTCGGCTGTCTGAGTGCGGGGACCCAAATCCAAAGCCATAGAACAACGAGATTAGTAACGGCCATACAAGTAAGTGACGGAAATTTGAAGGCAAATTTCCATTCCATTTTACACTAGTATGCTGTCTGTGAGCAAAGTTTGTTCGGCAGACCTCTCACACGCACAGCACAATAATGTAAAATCGAAAATCCACATTGAAATTTCCTCTTGCCATTCACTTGTATGGCCGTTACTCATCTTTGTGAGCTCTATAGTCTTTGCTTAACCCAATTGGGCAGCTTCTGAAGCAACATTGATTCTATTAAAGCAAAACACACTCCTAGTGTAAATAGCCTATAAAGTAAATTGCACTAAAGCGAAACAGTCACGGTTGTCACTGTGACTGCAAAACAACAGTAACTTTCACATCTCTAGTTAATTGTAGAGTTGCCAAAAGAACACAATTAAATTGCCGCCAACATTAGTATTTAATATTTCTCAACCACATTTTGAAAATTAATTAATATCTAATCTTTAATTAAATAAACCATATAAGGGGCAATTGTTTTTTAAATAGTATTTGATTAAAAATAAATCAACATACATATTGACCCTGCACGCCCTGTGGCAACCCTACCCTTAGGAAACATAACAGAAACAGACAACGTCAGAAGTGAGAGGGAGCAGAGAACGGAAGGTTCTATTTGTTAAGATTTAAGCAAAATTTTGTTTTGTTGGTAGTGTAACTACCAATGTAGGACTTCTTTAATTTTCGGTATTAATTTTATTTATTTTTTGGCTTCAAATTCAAAGTGTAAAAAAAAAATGGCCCTCTAAAAGTCTTAAGCAAACAAATTAATGGTAAAGAATTGAAGTTGGGAAGCAGAAGCAGGAGGAAACATAACGGGTTTTTGGAAGAGCAGTCGGAGTAGAGTGCGCAGAGAAAGATAAAAACCATGTCAAGCGAGGAGATGTTATATGCAAAGGTATTTAACACATTAACATTATATTAAAGCCCTACAAGTGCATCGTTGGCAATTGCGTTGGTGGCGCCCGCCAATAGTGTTAAGAGTCGGGCTCATTGAAAACGGCAGGTGTATGTGTGTGTGTGTGTGTGTGAAAGAAGCGGCTGATTGGTAGACCTCATTCACTCACTATTGATGTCATTGGGACTGCATTGTTATTTTTTTCTTTCTTTTTGGCAATGAATCAGAGTCTTATCAGAAACGGCGTTTGCGCCTGAGTCTGATAAGAGGCAATAATGACTACTCTTCCCCTTTCGTTTTAGGGCGCCAAAATCTGGGTGCCCCATCCGGAACAAGTATGGGAGAGTGCCACCTTGGAGGAGAGCTATCGCAAGGGCGCTGGTTTCCTTAAAATCTGCACCGAATCGGGCAGCCTTAAGGAGGTCAAGCTTAAGGCAGATGGCAGTGATTTGCCACCTTTAAGGAATCCCGCCATTCTGGTGGGACAAAATGATCTCACCACCTTATCGTATCTGCATGAGCCTGGAGTGCTGCATAACTTGAGGGTGCGCTTCTGTGAGCGGCAAATCATCTACACCTATTGCGGCATTATTTTGGTAGCCATCAATCCCTATGCAGAGATGCCCCTTTATGGACCCAGTATTATACGTGCCTATCGAGGTCATGCCATGGGTGATCTAGAGCCGCATATATTTGCCTTGGCCGAGGAGGCCTACAACAAACTGGAACGTGAGAATTGCAATCTGAGCATCATTGTAAGCGGAGAGTCGGGAGCGGGCAAAACGGTTTCGGCCAAATATGCCATGCGTTATTTTGCCGCAGTGGGCGGCTCTGAATCGGAAACCCAGGTGGAGCGAAAGGTGCTGGCATCTTCGCCCATCACGGAGGCATTTGGTAATGCCAAGACCACGCGCAATGACAACAGCTCTCGCTTTGGCAAGTTTACCAAGTTGCTGTTTCGGAATCATATGGGCGTGATGTACTTGCAGGGAGCCACCTTGCACACCTACCTGCTGGAGAAGTCGCGTGTGGTGTATCAGGCGCAGGGTGAGCGTAATTATCACATTTTCTATCAGCTGTGTGCGGCGCGTGCCAAATATCCGGAATTGGTGTTGGGTAAGTTGTGGACTCTACGAAATATGAATTCCCAGTTAATTGTATTTCTCTTGTTTGTGCAGATCATCAGGATAAATTTCGATTTTTGAACATGGGAGGCGCCCCGGATATTGAACGCGTTTCCGATGCAGATCAATTCAATGATACAGTACAGGCCATGAGTGTGTTGGGTTTCTCCATACAGCAGATCGCTGATATAATGAAAATTCTGGCTGGCATTTTACATTTGGGCAACATTGAGGTGGCCAAGAAGTACAGCGAGGGTAGCGAAGAAGTTGACACCGAGTCCTGTGAGATTTTCGTAAGTACTCTATACACTAAATCGGAGTGAAACTGTATGATACATCTCCTTTATGATTAATCGATGACCCTATAGAAAAGCTACATCTGGCCAAAAAATCAGAGTTTTGCGATTTTATCTTGAGTTGGCGCATGAGCGTTTTTGTTTGTTATATCATACCAAAAAAAAATTTGTTATTTTGTTAACTGCAAAATCGGTTGTGGGAAAGGTCGTTGTGATTTTCTACAAAGCTACACAAAAGTTGGTGTCTTTTAATAAGATATTCGATGTATTTTTAAATGTACCTCAAAAGATTGCTTGCTTTTTTTGCAGGGATGCAAGCCGGTTGATAAACCGAACCGGCGCCCCTTCGAAAATGCTGAACCGACCCGAAAACCACAAATGAAAACGGTTCGGGTCGGTTCAGTTCACTACACTGATTTGAATCGAATTGCTACGATAAGTCCTTATCGATGCCTAATTTATGTAGGAAGTTGCTACATCAATTGCTACTAGAACCAACCATTTTGAATCATGCGATTCCGTACACCTCCTGCTATTGTCCACCGACCTCTTAATATGCCTGCCATAATCTAACATTCATAGTTTTTTCTGAGAAAATTTTCAATATTTTAAGTATTGGCAAAGATACTACATATAAAAGATACCGCACCTCATACAATCTCCCTTTCCGTTTTGAAACTTCATGGAAAAATCTAAAAATAGAAAGTTCTAAAAATAGAACAGCCATTTCACAGCTGCCAAGAGTTTCATAGTTTCGATTTTAGTACAACAACGAATGATGACCGATTAAGTTTCACATTTTTACAGCGAATTTTTGAAGTTTCGGTGTTGTTGTGTGGAAAATGCTTGTTTCTTATACAGGGAACTGTGTTTTCGAGTCCGGCGCTGACTGGCATTTTTTTAATATCGTTTGTGTGAAAAAAGATCCTTTGCTTTAATAACACAAGGCAACAAAATTCGACTTTTTCCAGTATCTTGAAGGGTTGGTAGTGATTCTAGATGATTTTCGTGTGCTAAGCAAGACTGCGATTTCAGAAATTGTCCATCACGTCGAGATTTTTAGTAATTTGAGCTTAAAGTTGGTAAAAGTGCCTATTTAGACCCTTTTAAGGAGCGTTTTTTTGGGGAATCTATTTTACTGTTTGGACTCTCCTTGATACCATCGGAAAGTACCACTCCTTAGCTTTAAAATGAACTATCCCAAACAATTCTGCGATTTTTTTCAATGGAGATATTCCTCTTTTAGCACTTGTGTAAGAATCCAAAAATATTCTATTTATTGCTGGTGCCCCAAAGTATGCAATGGGTGGTAGAGACTCTAATATGTTTTCGTTTCCTAAAAACAGTAAAATTGGCTAGTCATTTGTAATAAACCAGCAACAAAATTCTAAAGAAAAACTCCTGTTAATGCTTGAAGAGAGACGATTACAATAAATTTCATAATCGAAGGCCAAAAAATGACAGATTTGTGAGGTTTTTTTTAGTATTTTGTTGCTGGTTCATTACAAATGGCCAGCCTTCTTTACTGTTTTTCGAAACGAAAAAATATTACAGTCTCTACCACCCATTGCATACGAGGGCCGTCCCAGAAATGGCCGACCTAGCACAGTAGTGTTGGAAAATGTTCACAAAAAATATTAAAAAGGGGAAGTACCGACTATTAAAAGCTTAAGTTTGAAGTTTGGTGCCTTTACCTCGCACAGTTTTTTTTTTTGTCGATTTTAATAGAGAACGCTTGTTATTGCTTTGCAAACATGGACAAAATTGGTCATCGTTATGTGATAGTGATACACTACTTTCATATAAAATGTCTTAGTCCAACCAATATTAAAAAGGAGCTGGATTCTACCTTACGTAATTCTGCTCCCTCGTTTACAACAATAAAATATTGGGTGGCTGAGTTTAAGCGAGGTCGTTTGAGCTGCGAAGATGAACATCGTAATGGGCGTCCAAATGAGGTGACCACTTCAGAAATGGTGGCCAAAATTAAAAAATGTGTATTGAGTGACCGGCGATTGAAAGTTCGTGAGTTAGCTGAATGTGTAGGCATTTCAAAAAGTGCTGTACATCGCATATTGACCGAAAAATTGGACATGGAAAAGTTATGCGCAAGATGGGTGCCGCGTTTGCTGTTCCATCATGACAATGCGCCGGTTCACACTTCTGCCGTTGCAATGGCTAAAGTTAATGAATTAAAATTTGAATTGCTACCTCACGCCCCTTATTCGCCAGACCTAGCTCCCTCTGATGATTTTGTGTTTTAGTAGTTAGGTCGGCTATTTCTGGGACCGCCCTCGTGTATACCTTCAGATGCCTGTTTTAAAGGTTTACAAATAATGAAATTAAAAAAAAACTAAAATTGATATTTACAATCGGTTTTTTTATTCAATAGGCAATCGGTTAAATTAAATTTTGAAATTTTTTTGTTGTTGTTGCATAAAATCATAGGCTCATGGTTACCCAAATAAAAATAGTAACTGTTAACCTCGTTCCTGCTCGTTCGGTACCAAAATATTTGGGATCGTTAAAAAAAGTTATGGGGTTTCAAAATCAAAATTTCTAAAATATTGGTCCTAGCTCCGTTATTTGTTGTCCGATCCCAATTATTTTGGTACCGACTAGAATGGTGAATATTAGGAGTAATTTAAAAAATTTGAAAATCGGTCCACAGTTACTCTTTTTTTTTGGATAACCATTTTGGTAAAAATGGTTTCGAGATAATCGCGCTTAAAGTTTCGACAACTGTTTTCGATAAAATAAAAATTATTTTAAATGGATTTAAAACATGAATTTGATGCATGTAAAAAATGATCAAAATCGGTTTAGTAGTTCCTGAGATATTAGGGTCAAAGAACGTAAAAACGTGGTAAAAAAAATTATCGTAAGAAAACGGAAGAAAATTAAAAAGTTTGATTTTGCAAAATTTTCATATTATTTAATAAAAAATTAATATATATTAACTTTTTCGTGTTTTTTAATGATTTTTTCGGAAACAACAGTTGATTTGCAGGAAAATATTGACAACATATTTTTTTCGAAATACGACGATACCGACCTACCTCCACAAAAAAAATTCTCAAAAAAAAAACCATGTTTTTTTTTGACTTGAAATTTTAAGGAGATGTTTTTAACACCCTAACACATAATTTAAGCAAAGAAAAAAAGTTGGAAAAAAATGTTTGCTGAAGGGTATACAGTACCCTTAAATTAAGTCTGTATTTAAGAGATGATCTGAAGAGCGTTGTTTTTAAAAACCATACAATCAATTCATTTTTTGCACCTCCAGAAAATATTTTTTTGTCTGTTTCAAGATGGTGCATGAGGGAACTTGCTCTTCAAAAGATATTGAAGGCGCGAAAGGAGAGAAAGGGAAAGAAAGTTGTCAAGTTTCGACTTCCAGAGCTTCAAGTTCATTCGTCAAACTATTATTCGAGTCGATTTTCGTGTAAACGTTAACATTTTGCATCCAATTTGAATAACTTTGTATAGAAGGTGAATAATATGTCTCCGGTTACTAGATCTGATATAAAAAAACTCAAATTCGTTTGAGCAGCTGAAACCAATTTCTCAAGGCCAAGTGAATTAAATTCGAGAGAAAAATACGACGAGATCTAGTAACCACAGATTGTCTTGTGATTACATACAAATAAATACAACTTATAAGCGAAACATTAACGTTTAGACGAAAATCGAGTCGATAACCGGAACAGGGCCCATAATTTTAAAGAAGAAAGAAAGAAGAAATTACGAAACCTTCAATAACCATGAAACATTTTGACAAAGATGTGGAGTACCTAATTTTATCAAGAACTAGTTTACTAATATTTGAGATAATTCCTTGCCACACTCAAGCTGTGGAGAGTTGCGTCAAGCTCGTGACAGAAGCTTTATTGTTTGTTTGTGGATCAAAAGCAAGGGATGGATATATTCTTACTCGAATAAAAAAGAAAAAAGTAAGGCAGGATATAGGATTCAACGACAAAAATTTATGTTTTAATCAAAAATTGATGGAGGATGTGTCTATCCTGAAGCTAATTAAATGTACCTTTTACTTGTACCACTAAAATTTTAGTATTTTCAAGTCTACTTCGCAGCTGAAGATATTGCTTTAGAAAGCTGAAATTGTTAACTATTGCATGTTAAGACTATTTTTCTCTTCACGCTTTTATACTTATGCCGAGGTATTTTCTCTAAATTTGTCTCTCTCCCTTCTCCTCCTCCCTCAGCACAACGATTTGAATTTGCAAATCACTGGAGATCTGTTAAAGGTCAACTCGGATGATTTGCGTCGCTGGCTTTTGATGCGTAAGATAGAGTCGGTCAATGAATATGTACTGATACCGAATAACATTGAGGCCGCTGAAGCGGCTCGCGATGCGCTGGCCAAGCACATCTATGCGAAGCTCTTCCAGTATATTGTGGGCGTTCTGAACAAGAGCCTCAATAACGGTAGCAAACAGTGCAGCTTCATTGGCGTCCTCGATATCTACGGCTTCGAAACGTTTGAGGTGAACTCGTTTGAACAGTTCTGCATCAACTATGCCAACGAGAAGCTCCAGCAGCAGTTTAATCAGCATGTGTTCAAGCTGGAACAGGAGGAGTACCTCAAGGAAGGGATTACCTGGACCATGATCGATTTCTATGACAATCAGCCGTGCATAGATCTCATCGAGACTCGATTGGGAGTGCTCGATTTGCTAGACGAGGAGTGCAGGGTAAGACTAGAAAGTAGCCGTATTCTTCCGTATTCAAAAATCCGCTTAACATATGCCTTTGCAGATGCCCAAGGGCTCCGATGAGAGTTGGGCTGGTAAACTGATTGAGAAGTGCAATAAATTTCCTCATTTCGAAAAACCGCGGTTTGGCACCACAAGTAAGTTTGGTGTTTCCATTCAGCATCAGCCTCAATCAATCATATTCTAATCTATTTTAGGTTTCTTTATCAAACATTTCTCGGACACGGTGGAGTACGATGTGAATGGATTTTTGGAAAAGAATCGCGATACAATATCCAAGGAGCTTACCCATGTACTGGCCGTATCTAGTATGTCGCTATGCAAACAGGTCATGGAGCTGGAGGAGATTGATACTCTAAGTGTGGATACCACTAAAACATCGACATTGGGCGGTCGTGTGGTGATTAGTGCTGGCCGAAAACAGGTTTGTCAGCCCACTGTTGAAGTAGTTAATGCTTGTCCAGTGAAATTATTGCTAATTTGTACATTGTATTTTCCATACGCTTCATTGTCTTGTCCAACACGAATCTCTGCAACCGATCCTGAAACAGCAACTGAATGAGACACGCCGACGAGTTAGTTATTATCTTATATTCTATGCTAACCCACATTGCCCATATTTATACTAATAATGATAAGGGGATAATGATTTGCACCGACTCTCTAAGTCTAGCCTTAGTGACAGTCATTTCTTTAACTTGGCAGAGATAATCTGATACTGTGGGAATGAGACAAGGTTTATGGTTCTTTTAGGTCCAGAATTAAGTGTGATTTTTTTTAAGCATAAATCCACTTTTTTAGTTTTTCTTTATTATCTCTGCTCTGGCAGAAATCAACTGCGGCTAAGCATAATAAGAATCAGCTGAATATTTATAAAAAAAATATTTGGATTTTGTTCGTTTGAGTTACCCATAGTTATCTGGTCAATAATTTAAAAATTTATGGAGTTTTGACCAGCAAAATTTCTGATTGCATACAAGTTTGATTCATGAATCGTACATTATTTTAACTCCTTATTCATTTTGCATATTTGACATTTTTTCACATGTTAAACTTAAATACATATTTGAGAATATACAAATAATTTTAACCTATTTTGAGCAATTTTGGTCATTTGCTTTCACACATTTCGAGAGTAAACATTCCTTAAAAGTTTAAACAGATCTCAGAGATGGTAAGAGATAGACATAATTTTTGTAGGTTTAAAAAAATTTTTTTTTTTTCCAACCCCCCCCCCCCCCCCCAATAAAAAAAAAAGGGTAATATCCCACAATTTTTTTATAGATAGAAGGTTCGTTCCTTCTGGACATATTTAGTAATCAGGATTATTTATCGATCCGCCAAAGGAATGGTAAAGATCGGATGAACGGTAGTAAATGTAATATATCTGGGTTGCTCCTGCAGCAGCAAAACAAATACATACGAGGTGTGTTCAAAAAGTATCGCGAATTTAGTGTTTTTTTCAAAAAATTATTTATTTATTCATGAATAAATTCCTTTCCTCCCCCCCAATATTATACCCTTCCCCCCCCCGTTTCTATCCCCAAAAAAAAAAAAAAAAATAATTTTTTTTTCTTGTTCTGCTCCTCTTTCGATGCCGTCTTTATCTCGTCAAGCGTAGCGTAACGTTGTCCTTTCATGGGCCTCTTCAGTTTAGGGAACAAGAAAAAGTCACAGGGGGCCAGATCTGGGGAATGCGGTGGCTGCGGCATCATTATGGGGTGTTTTTGGCCAAAAAGTCGCGCACAAGCAACGATGTGTAGCAGGGGTGTCGTGGCAAAAGCCAATCCCCCGGGGTTTTTGGGGATTGCTTCGCGCCAAATTGCGCATAACTTGCAGGTAATATTCCTTATTTGTTTTTTTCTGTGGAAGAACTCATGATGCAGCACCACGCCCCTGCAATCGAAGAAAACTGTCAGCAAAACTTTCACTTTCGACCGAACTTGGCGCGCTTTTTCGGTCTTGGTTCGTGCGGCAGCTTCCATTGAGATGATTGAGCTTTGGTTTCCACGTCATAACCATAAACCCACGATTCGTCACCAGTTATGACCCTCTGGAGCAAATTTGGGTCGTCGCGGACAGAGTTTAACATCTCATTAGCAATGTTCATGCGATGCTGTTTTTGGTCGCAATTGAGCAATTTTGGTACGAATTTCGCGGCGACCCGTCTCATGCCCAAATCATTGATAAAAATCGAATGGCACGAGCCAATCGATATGTTTAGGTCCTCAGCAACTTCTCTAACGGTGATTCGACGATTGGCCAATACCATTTTCTCCACTTCATTAATTTTTTCGTCTGTTGTTGAAGTGCTCGGGCGTCCGGCACGCTCTTCGTCGTTCACATCTTCTCGGCCTTCTGAGAACATTTTGTACCACCGATAAACGTTGCTTCGGTCCAAGGTAGCTTCTCCGTATGCCACAGTCAACATTCGGAATGCATCCGCGCACTTAATGTATGTATATAGTGAGCAACGACTACACAGCAAAGTGATAGCCAACAATATTTTAGGACAAATTTTTATTTAACGATTCATATTGGATCGTTCTGGTTGTGATGACCCCGCCCCGCCAAAAATTCCACCTTTTAAATGAATTAAACCTGCAAATATATTGTCTGAGTTATTCCAACAACGAAATCCTATACAAAACCAAACAGCTATGGCTAGCTCATTAGATCCAATTGGATTCTTGCAGCTAACTGGGACGCTCTCATTTTCCCCCTTCCCTTTCCCACATACACAATATTGAGAGAGAGAAATTAGAGATGGTCGCGGGACAAATATATCGCCCGATACCCATCTGACTACTAAGACAAGGATTGTTTAAATTGCAAATAATATAAAAATAGTCTAGTTCTTTAATTCTAACATAATATCAAGCAATCACAATGATGTTAAGTCATTCTGGTCACTCCGGAGTCCCGCGTAGTTTTCGATGTACGCCCATCTCTAGCTATGGCAAATGGAAAAAGGTTTTTTTTGTCTGCGGCGCATGCCAGTCCTCTCTCTATCCCTCTCTCTCTCCTAATTATACTCTGTACCAAAGGTACATAGAGTATAATAAGTTTGTGCAAAAGTATGTAACAGCACCTTAAATGATAAGTATTTAAGCAACTCAAGTCGACTCGTAGGTCTTTATTCATATATCGACCCCATTGCTATTGCAATAGCCTCCTCGTGGTGTTCCCTGGATACAGATTTTATATAATATAATCGGGAGCAAATGCGAGCGGCGACCCCAATTGGTACAGAGTATAATATAGTCGGGCTTGACCGACTTTCTTCCACGATTATCTACTTGTTATTCTATGTGAAGCTTCGGTCAAAGGAAACATTTCCATCCTGTTACTGTGAAGCCCAATCAAAGCACTCCATATTGATCTCTATACTTTTTATTTGTGCCCTTAGGTAATGCCCTCGAAACAGCATAGGAAAACGGTAGGCTCACAATTTCAGGAGAGTCTGGCCTCATTGATCTCAACTTTACACTCCACCACGCCGCATTATGTGCGCTGCATCAAGGTAAATCACAGCAGTCAATTTCCAAATATTTTGTCTCATTAACTTGACCCATTTTTACAGCCCAACGATGACAAGATTGCGTTTAAGTGGGAGACAGCAAAAATTATACAACAACTGAGAGCCTGCGGCGTTTTGGAGACTGTACGCATCTCGGCTGCTGGTTTTCCCTCACGCTGGCTTTACCCAGACTTTTATGTACGCTATCAGCTGTTGGCGCATCGCTCCAAAATCGACAAAAACGACATGAAGCAATCCTGCCGCAATATTGTACTTAAGTGGATTCAGGATGAAGACAAGTATCGCTTTGGCAATACCCAGATATTCTTCCGTGCCGGGCAAGTGGCCTTCCTGGAGCAGGTGCGGGCCAATCTACGCAAAAAGTACATCACCATAGTGCAGTCTGTGGTGCGACGCTTCATTCAACGCCGTCGTTACCTGCGTTTGCAACTTGTGATCAATGGCATACAGCGGCATGCTCGTGGTTATTTGGCGCGTCAGCGTGTACAGAGGATGCGCGAGGCGCGAGCTGGCTTAATCCTGTCCAAGTTTGCACGTGGCTGGCTATGTCGACGTCGTTATTTGCGTTTGCGCCACTCCATTTCCGGTATTCAAACCTATGCGCGCGGTATGCTGGCGCGTAGTAAGTTCTATGCCATGAGGGATCACTATCGCGCTGTGCAGATACAACGCTTTGTACGTGGCGTTCTGGCCCGACGAGCCTATCATCAGAAGCGACGCAACATCATCATTTGTCAGGCGGCTGTGAGGCGCTTCTTGGCGAGACGCCAATTCAAGCGGATGAAAGCCGAGGCCAAGACCATTTCGCATATGGAGAATAAGTATATGGGACTGGAGAATAAGATCATCTCCATGCAGCAGCGCATCGATGAGCTAAATCGGGACAATAGCAATCTGAAGCACAAAACCAGCGAGATTAGCGTGCTAAAGTGGGTAGTCATCCACTTTCGATGGTGTATTAGACCTTTAATGTTCTTCTTCTTTTTTGCAGGATGAAGCTGGAGATGAAGAAGAATCTCGAGGGTGATTTTAAGAACATTAAAGCTGCTTGCCTTGACAAGGATATGCTGATAGCCGCCCTTAATAAGCAGTTGGAGTCGGAGCGTGATGAGAAAATGCAATTGCTTGAGGAAAATGGACACTCGCAGGAGGAGTGGTTAAATCAGAAGCAAGTGTGGCGTAACGAGAACGAGGAGCTTCGCAAACAAATCGACGAGATGATTGAAATGGCCAAAAACTCAGAAAACACTCAGCGAGTACAAGAACAGCATCTTTTGGCCGAAATCGACAACAAGGAGCTTAACGAGGCCTATCAGCGTGCCATTAAGGACAAGGAGGTCATTGAGAGTGAGAACTATACGCTCAAGGAAGAGCTAAGCCGCTACCAGCAACATGGTCATCATAGGCGCTCCGCAAGCAATGCATCCAGTCAAAATGAGGAAGACATAGGCTATGCATCGGCCAAGAATACGCTGGACATTAATCGACCACCCGATCTGCTTAATAAGAGTGGTAAGTGGGATTGTGTAGACAACGGTGTGATCTGTTCTAACCAAGAACCTTTGTTGCAGACTCCTTCATCGACAACACGAGCATTGTGATGAAACTACGTTCCATACTGGAAGAAGAGAAGCTTAAGCATAAGTATCTGCAGGAGCAGTACATCAAGTTGGCCAGTCGCAATAAGCCCACTGAGGATTCTTTCCGGTAAGTAGAAGGGGGGACTGCACCAACTACAACTCTATGTGTTTTCCACACACCACTGCTTACTTACCACCAAATAGCGTCTCCGAGCTTGAGGTAGAGAACGAGAAACTACGTAGCGACTACGATCAGCTGCGCACGAGCATTAAACACGGTGTTGAGATCAACGAGCTCAATGGTAACACCTGCTGCAGCTGGGCTTGCTTAGCAGTTGTAATATTTATCCCCTCCCCACCCCCTTTCCCACTATCTCTCTTTATCATTGCAGCGCAGCATTGCGCTCTACAGGAAGAGGTGCGTAGGCGACGGGAGGAGTGTATCCAATTGAAGGCTGTGCTATTGCAACAGAGCCAAACGTTGCGCTCCTTTGAGCCGGATAGCCTGCAGTTGCGTGGCAATGATATAAATGAAGTACTGGAGGCCTTCCAGTCGCAAAAGTTGGTCAATAGGTTGGTATTGAAATCAGGAGAACTTCCTCTGAGAATAGGTTCATTAACCTTTTTTCCCCCTCCTTGCAGGCAACTAGAATCCGAGCTAAAAGCCATCACCGAGGAACACAACAGCAAGCTAGTGGAGATGACTCAGGAGATAGAGCGACTCAACATAGAGAGGGATGAACTCCAGAAGGTCATATTCGAAAGCATCGACGAGTTTGAGGAGGCCAATGTGGACACACTGAAGCAAAATGATCGATTTTTGCGACGCGAGCTTAAGAACGCCATTTCTCAATTCCTGCTAGTGCAGGAGGAGCTCAAGCTGGCCAATGCCAAGCTTAAGGCCTACCGACAAAACGGTGGCCAACTGGAGCACAAGCTAGAGGCGGAAATGAGCCGCGGCAAGGCGGGCCAGGCACCGGACGAACGTCGCTCCAACGATGTGGGTGCCAATGTGGTCAAACAAAAGACTCAAAATCCCCAGGGTCTGATGAAGTTCCACAGCAGCGATCTGGATAAAATACTGCAGCGTTTACTTAGCACCATGACACCGCGAACAGTGGTGGGTCTGCTGCCCGGTTTTCCTGCGTATCTGATCTTTATGTGCATACGGTGAGTTTGAAAGCAATCCCTTAGTGTAATTTAACCAACTGTTTACCTTTAGCTACACCGATCTGACCAATGCCGACGAGGATGTACGTGAGCTGCTTAGTAAATTCGTCATACAAATCAAGAAAATGCATCGCACTCCAAACCCCATAGAGAATCGTGTCATTTGGCTGGTCAACTCCATAACGTAAGTTAATCCAACGAGTTCTGGTCTTTGATTAACTATTCCCATTCACATCTTGAACAGCCTGCTGAATCTTTTGAAGCAATATGGCGACGTGGAAGAGTATGTGAAATTCAACACCGAAAAACAGAATCAACAGCAGCTGAAAAACTTCAACCTCTTTGAATATCGTCGCGTTATACTCGATCTGATTGTTAATCTATATCAGGCGCTCATCATACAGATCCAGGGTCTGCTGGACCCCAAAATAGTCCCGGCCATACTCAACAATGATGAGATTCAGCGCGGTCGCCAGACACACGGCATGCGCAGCCGCACCGCCTCAATTGGCGGTGGTTCTTCCCCCGAGCACGGCAATATACCCGCCTGGAAGCAATTAATTGGTCAGATGGAGCATTTCCACAAACAGCTGCAGCACTTTGGTCTGGACAATTGTTATGCCGAGCAGATCTTTACTCAGCTATTGTACTTCATTTGCGCCGTGGCCCTCAACTGTTTGATGTTGCGCGGTGATATATGCATGTGGGAGACGGGCATGATTATACGTTATAACCTGGGTTGTATTGAGGACTGGGTGCGGGATATGAAGATGGTGAGTAAACGAATTATTTGATTGAATTTTATAGAAATTGACTCCTCGATTCCCCATTGTGCAGTCAAACGATGTGCTGAAACCGCTGGCGCCTCTAAATCAGGTATCCCAACTACTTCAGTCACGCAAGAGTGAACAGGATGTGCAGACAATTTGCGATCTGTGCACCTCCCTTAGCACTGCCCAGGTGCTGAAGGTGATGAAGTCCTACAAATTGGATGATTATGAGAGCGAGATTACGAATGTGTTTTTGGACAAGCTTACCAAAAAGCTGAATGCCCGAGAAATGGTAAGTTGTGGTGGAAGGTGGCAGAACAGGAAAAGAATATTTGTACATAAAAGGAGCAGTGTTAGTGGTAGACTAAAGCATTGATGTGATATTTTGACACTTCTTCTTATCTCTATGGGTTACAGTCTAGTTCCACTGGCACACTGTACATATTTGAAATGTACCTTTTTTGGAATTGTATTTCACAGGACAGAAATACGCTCATTATAGTATTGATATTGGTAAATCTTCAGTTGTGTGCTTAAAATGAAAATGTCAAACAGGCGTCTGCTGGCATTTCCATTCACATAGCGGCCTAGAATGTACATTTGCTGTGGGATCAAAAATTTTGAAATGTACATAATATGTGTCAGTGGAATGAGGCTATTAGACAAGTGTTTGACGACAGCTTTAGGAGAGAGTTTAAAGATATTTCTCAAGTGGGCCACATTTTTTCTCATGATCTCCAAATATTTTCATTTTTTTTATCAGGCCTTAATCTAATATTTTTAAGCTTTTTTAGATTTTTATACCCTTGCCGAGGGTATTATAAAATTGTCCGGATGTTTGTAACGCATTGAAGGAAGCATCTCCGACCACATAAAGTATATATATTCTTGATCAGCACGACGCGCTGAGTTGGTTTAGACCTGTCCGTCTGTCTGTTTCTATGCTATCTCCTCCGTCAGCTTGGAAGCTATTGTCACCAAACTTTTCGGGAAGTCTTTTGGTACAAATACGCTGCACATTTGCAAATGTATGTAAAAGGCAAAAGGAAGCATCTCCGACCCAATTATGTATATTTATATGTTCTCGGATAATACATAAAAGGCAAAGTTGTAAAAAATGTTGCGTACTTTTTGACGCTACATGCTCTGTTTGCTTACATAATGTTGAAATGTTCTTATCAATGTTAATGCTCTGTTAACTAACATAGGGGAAGGTTATACAAGATTAATTCCCCTGAGTAACGGGTATATCGAAGTCGGGCTGGACCGACTTTAACTGACGCTCTCGTTTAATGTGTTTTTGGTGACCTGTTTTGATTTTAGTCAAAGTGCTTGTTAGCCGATTGATTACAATTCAATAATAATCGAAATCAAATCAACAAAGATATTGTGCATATTGGGCTGCTTTGAATACTCCGACAGCCGTTTCGATGAATTTCCATTCATCTCATCAGTGGGCGTATTCAGCAGATAAATCCGATTTTCGATTACTGATTTATGAATGCCGATTTTAAGCGGTGAATACTGTGATTGCCGATTGCGACAGTTTATCGACAGTTCAGCCAACTGTTAACGCCAAAATTGAGAATGAATTGCCGAACTTACATCGTTAAACGGCCTTAAAAATTGTGACAATGTAATTTTGACCAAATGTAATAAGCAAGCGAATAACCTAAGCTAAGCATTCAGTGTCATTCAACAGAGAATCATCAAAAATGGCAAGCCGTAAATCAGTAATCGTAAATCGGATTTATCTGCTGAATGCGCCCAGTGAGTTTCAAGCGGTGATATCAACAAGCCATTTACAAATCCAATTTATTTAAGCATTTGGGCGAATAAATACTTGAGAATTCGAATGAACCTAATTTTTCGATTCTATTTATAGCCTTTAACTTCAGTCCAGCTTCAAGGCATGCAATTGTGATTGAAGGTTTCCCAATATGTTTTGTTTTGGCTCTGTTTTGGTTTGGCCAATGTAAGTAAACTTTCATGCCAAGGGAAGTAGTGGTAAAATAATTTTTTGGAATCTAAGATTCAATTTTTTAAATCAAGTTTTGACCAACATAATGGCACTCTGAAGGTACAGGTAAGGGTGCTTTTCTAAATGCATTGGTTCAACCCATTGATATCAACGTCACCACTTAGCTGTGTTCATTGTCTGACCATTTCTTACCTTCTAAGTTCTCTTTAGGGTTTATGGTAGTAATTTCTTTTAGCAGTTGCAATTTGCTTGACCTCCTACAGACAAATGTAACGTTTATTTTCATGGGCTTTTAGATGATCTTTTGCTTTAGATTGTGCAGGTATAATCAAGGATGTAGTCAATGTTGAGTTGAAATAGGGAGAGCTCATTATATGCTCTCGTCCAACCAACGACAATAAAAATAACCAACGTAGATTTTTTTGACTCTCAAAAAGAGAGAGGTGAGAAAAATAAGGCCCCTTGTCACTACGGAATACGAAACCTTTATTGAATACATCTTGATCTAGAAGATGTGAAATCGGCCCTAAATAAGTTAAAGGAGAATTAGAGTGTCAATTGACTTGAATTAGGGGAACCTTCCAGAACGCGTCTGTTATATTGTGTAGCGCTAAATTGGAAATGCTTTGCGCTCAGTTATTTCGTTTTTAAAGTGGTACCCTTGACAGATTAGTTTCTCGACATTCCACATTACCTCTGATCCCCGTTTATGATTTACCGATTAATTGACGATCCATTTTTACTTCAGCAGAAGAGCAACAGTGATGAATTCACCATGGACCAGAAGTTCATTCAGCCATTTAAGGTGGTCTTCAGGTACAGCGACATTAGGCTGGAGGATATTGAACTGCCATCACATCTGAATCTGGACGAATTCCTCACCAAAATCTAAAAAAAAAAATATGCTTTATCTGCGACCCATTCAATCTATTGCTAACGTTGCCATTTGAAATTTGAGATCGAACCGCATTCTGTTTTTGTATAAATAATTTAGAGAAATTAATAATGTTTTGTTAAGCCAAGAATATTGTATTATGTATGTATGTAGATGCTGTTCCTGTTAGTTTAAAGCGTGCCCACCTCTTGAGCTCCCCTACAAAACTATGTACCTATGTATGGACGGTTTTAAACCAAGCCCAACAAAACATGTGCCGGAGACGGTAGTCAGAGACTATCGTTTCAAATGAAAATTTATAGCATTCCTAGCCGAAAAACCTTTTACCTTAATGCAAATAATGATGATGACAATTGTACTTGGTTACAATTAATATTAAATATGTACTTAAAGGCTGGCCAATTTGTGCCCAACTTGTGGCTTGCAATACAGAGACTATAAGTGTTAGGATAATAATATCGATAGAGAAATATTTAATCTTTGCCGTATACCAATTGGTTTAATATGTTTGTATTTATTCTCATTTTTGTGTGTGTGTAATTTATTAAGACATGATTAATAGACCTGAAATACGTTGGCATTTGCATTTCATTAAAATGTTTTATGAATAAATATATATACATATATACTGCATCAAATTTAGACGTCTACAAATCGAATGGAGGGGGTTCTGGGCTCTCAACACAAAACAGTCACCTTGGACAGCTTGTTTTTGGGCACATCCAGCGATGGCAATCGTTCGGTTATCATGCCAGTGGCCACTGTTGCCCCACTCTCTCGTATAGTAAAAGCCTGGCCCGGTGTCATTACCATTTTACGCAGCAAGGTCACACGCACTTGACCATGCTCACCCGGCATAAGCATCGCTTCGCTAGGCACTATATCAATGCGTGCCGGCACATTCCACGTCATGCTGAATAACTGTTGTATATACTTGGAAAACATGGGCTTGACGCGTCCACCTTCGGCCCGCGACAGCAAATACATGGAGCCCTCATAGTGATTGGATATATCCTCTGAGCCGGAAGCACACAGCAGCATGCCACGCTCCACAGCCGATATCTTGATGCCACGCAACAGAGCGCCCACATTCTCACCGGCCAGAGCCTGGGGCACGCTCTTACGAAAGATCTGTATATCACTGACGCTGGTCTTGAGATTATGATTGAAGCCCAAGAGATCCGCATCCGAGTTTCGCAGAATAGTTCCACGTTTGATTGTACCCACCACCACTGTGCCCCGTCCCGGCACCGTAAATGCATTGTCAATGGGCAGTATAAACGGGGCGTCAACATCCCGCTGGGGTGTGGGTATATAGGTGTCGCAATGATGCAGCAGTTGCTCAATAGCCGGCACTCCGAACGGGGACGGATCATCGCGCAGCGCCATTAGAGCCGAGCCACAAATCACTGGACTGTTGACGCCATCAAAGCCAAAGTCGCTCAACATTTCGCGCATCTCAATCTCCACCAGCTCGAGCACTTCCTGGTCCACCAGTTCGGCCTTGTTGATGAATACCACAATGCGCTGAATGCCCACCTGTTTGGCCAGCAGCAGATGCTCACGGGTCTGTGGCATTTGACCATCCGTGGCGGCTACCACCAAAATGGCCCCGTCCATTTGCGAGGCTCCCGATATCATGTTCTAAGCAATCAGCACAATTAGTTGGTGGGTTATCAATTATATTTCAGGCTAAGCTCACCTTTATGTAATCCGCATGTCCCGGACAGTCGGTGTGGGCGTATGTACGCTCCGGGGTGGCATAGCCTATGTGACAGGCATTAATGGTGATGCCACGTGCCTTCTCCTCAGGCGCCCGATCTATCTGGTCATAGGATAAATACTCGGCCAGTCCCTTGTTGGCCTGGATTTTTGTAATAGCCGCTGTGAGTGTAGTCTTGCCATGATCCACATGGCCAATAGTGCCCACATTACAGTGGGGTCGCTCTCGTTCTGCTGTGGGATTGGGACTGACACTGACGCCGACACCGCTGGCCCAGCGCCGGCCACAGTTCCAACTTTGTGGGGGGGTCTGGGCGAGCTTTGCAAAGCAGTGACGCCAAATTTTGGGAAGAACCCCGCTTCCGCTCATCGTGCACGTAACTCAAAACCAAAACAAAATCAGCTGTTCAGCGACTAATCATCTAGTGTTGGAAAAAGAGCAATTATTAAATATAGAGGGAGAGAGTGCGCGCGCGCAATTTAAACACAAAATTTTGATAATGACAATATTTCGAAAAGTTGTTTATTTATTTGAAATGTCCTCACACTGAGACTGGGGGAATGTTTCTGTCGCCGCTTTGGGTGTGTTCCTGATGATCTTATGCGTACGTTTCATGTGCACTCCCAGCGAGACTCGCTCCGAGAAACGGGTGGTGCATAATGTACACTGCAGTGTCTTCTCCCGATGAATGTGTCTATGCTTGACCAAGGCATTGGCACTGCAGAAGGCCTTCTGGCAGATCTCACACACCTTGTCGCGTATATTGAGATGGGCTTTCACATGCTCGTTGAGATCCCGCTTGGTCAGAAAGTCCTTGGGACACATGGTGCATTTGAAAGCCCTTATTTTGGTATGCACAGCGGTCACATGGTTTTTCATCTGGATCTTTTGCTTGAACGATTTGCCACAGAATTCGCACACAAATGGCTTGGCTACATGGGTCTCGTCGTGCGTGCGCTGGTGCATTGTTAAGAGGTACGCAAAGACAAAGCTGCGATCGCACAGAGTACAGCTAAAGGTTTTGCCCAGGTGCACCCGTTGGTTATGCTGCTGCAGGTGACAGCGTCGCTCGAAATTCAACTCGCATAAAGGGCAACGGAACCAACCGCCTTCGCCTAGGCGGTGTGCACGATACTGATGGGCCTGCAGGGCGTGATCGGTGCTAAATTTCTGCTGGCATACCTCGCAGGGAATTTTCTGACGGAATGTCTTTGTGGGCATGAAGCTCTTGCAACGGTCGATGTAACGTTTCTCCGCCTTGACCAGCCCCACCGTCTGCAGCTCGGTAAGACTTTTGATTCTGCGTGAATACCACTGGCGCAGGCACTGTATGCTGTCGTACACATCGTATTGGGTAATGGCTCCCAAAGGAACTTCCTCGGTCAGCCTCTCAGAGATCTCTAAGTAGGCCGACTTGCGTTCCGCGAGATTGGCAAAGTTTTGGTGCGCCGGATCGTAAAGTTGGGGGAACTTGGAGTAGAGTTCGATGAAAAGTGTGGTCAGCTTATTGGCCTCTGTAAATGTGAGCTGCAAAATGCAAAGGCTTAATGATTGTCGATTTTATTCTTGACGACTTACCTTAATTTTGTTATCACCAGCCTCCCCATCACTTTCCACCTCATCAAAGACCTCACCCCTCTCCGCCAAGAAGCCGTACTTCTCATGATAGTAGAGCGGCACTTGGGTTAGCTTCTGGGTCTTCTTTTGCCGCGTAATGGCTGCGTATTGAGTGTGCAGACTTTTTATGGCCTTTTTCAGTTTGTACGGAGTGAGATGGACATTGACAGTGGTTTTCATCTTTTCCAGCATGGCGTCATACGCTGCCAAGCGTTTCTTCTTATTTCCGAATGAGTCGTTCTTGGGATCCCAGAGGCAGGGCTGTGCTTGGTAAAGCTCAATGAACTGGGTAATGCGGGGACTACGTCGGTAGAATGTGGGATTGAACTGTAAGCACAGCAAGAGCATAATAATTTGCCTAGAGGGGATTAATACAATACCTTTGCAGTTGGAGCGAGTCCCAGCTTATCCTCTGCTGCTTGACTGGACTCCTGTTCGCCGGCCGCTCCTGCCCCAGATGCGCAGTCCATATCAAAGTCTTCGAATTCACTGTCCTCTTCGTCACTATTGTGGGATTGAGGTGAGAACATGGGCAGATCCACACACGTCTCAGCCAAACAATCCACGGGATCCTCCACTTCCATATCATCATCGGCCTCCTCGTCGCTGCCTTCAATCTTTAAGTCCAAGTCCAGGGAGGCATTTTCCACTTCGCTCCTAATGTTGTTGCCGGCCTCCTGGTCCTCATGATGAGGACCATCATGAAGTCGCACATGCAGGACGAACTCTTGCCAATTTTCAATCTCGATTTCGTCACATCCACATTGCGCACAACTCAGAAAGAATTCCTTGTAGTTGCTACGCGCCAGTATGCTGCCGCATATCACCATGGTGTTTAAAATGAAGCTAACAATTCATTAATTTAACAATTGCAAGACAAATGTTAATTTCCATTGCAATTCAAATGTAGAGATGGCACCCGTTTGTTGTCTGTTGACACGCACGAGTTTTTCCTGTGTCACGATCAGTGTTAATAAGCTAGAAAATGTACCAAACAAGTTATACCCCTGTTCCACTGAGTTTACACAGCGTCAGTGTCACAGCGCAATGTGAACGTCGGATGCGGATGCCTTGTCCCAGAAATCATGCGTCACCGGAATGACTACTTTTCAATGTGAACACTAGGGTGCACTTTTTAAAGCCAAAATTGAAATTAAGAAAGGGAGCCCCTTAATACCTCTGTAAAAGAATTATATGTGATAACATATTTTTGCTCTTTTTCAAATTTGGCTATCGGTACTTTGTTTCTCAGGACGCAGTTTGATTCAACTATCAGTTTCTTTTCTCTTCATATTCGTTGTACCGTTAGCTATAAAAATGTAAGTTCGCCTCTGGCATTTAGTTATAAATAATTATACATATGTGATTTCTACATTTCGTTCAAAATTACAAAATGTTCGATTGTGAAGAAACTTTAAGGAATGGTTGGACGCTTGCCCGCGAAGGTTTCTAAATTGAAGAAATGGGCAGGAAATGGTCCAAAAACCACGAAATGCCGGGTAATTAGCTAGTTTACTATATAAATAGCATTTGAATACATTTTTGTGCATTAGGGTGTACACAATAGCTCGTGGAACGATCCTTTCGGAGTATGAACAAGGTATGATCATTGAAATGCATAAAACCGGCTCCAAATATTTAGAAATTGCAAGGAGGACAATTCGTCATAAAAATACAATTAGAATTTCCTTAAAAACCCAAAAAAATATGTGACACCAACAAAAGTCCACCGCTTGCAGCTGTGGATTCAATGAGCAGGGGACAGATTAAGGCTCAATTGGGACTCAATATAACAAGAAGTAGGGATTATACAAATAATTAAAAAAAAACCGTGCCTTCAACATACCATACCTAAACCTAAGATTTTACCTCGCCTTATAATGGCGCACATTGGGTTCCCACATAAATACCAATTCTGGGTCGAAAAGTTTAGTCCGGAAGGTCCTGAAAGTTGCAAGAAATATTTGGCTGATATGCGGCAGGATAGACACCTGGTAAAAGCTTGGCCATGGTGGTGGTATGGTAATGGAAAGCACTGAATTTTGCTATTAAGGAAGAAGTCCGAAGTGTTTCATATCTATCTTTTCTTAGTTTTCTATGATTTTCCATGATTCCACCAAATTTGGTCGAAATCGGACATCTATATAGTATAGCTGTCATAGAAAAGTAGAGTCTGAAAAGTAGTCTTAGTTAGAAAAACTTTTTTGTTTTCAATGGAAAAGTCCTCAAAACTAGCATGTATTTGTTTTATATGCTCCCACACAATTCTACAAATTTTGGTCAAAATTGGATGATTATAGCATATAGCTGTCATAGGAACGATCGGTCGAAAAACTAGTTCTTTTGAGAAAAGCTTTTTTGTGTTCAATAGAAACGTCCCTTACGTTGGCTTATATTTGTTTTATATACTTTTACACAGTTCTACAAAGTTTTGTCAAATTCAGATGCCTTTAGCATATAGTTGCAGTATGAATGAACGGTGGAAAAAGAAGTTCTAGAGTGAAAAACTTTTTTGTTTTAAATGGAATCGCCTTCAAAAATGTACATGTTAGTTTGTTATGCTTTTCCAAGAATCCACTAAATTTGGTCGAAATCGGACATCTAAATAGTATAGCTCCCATAGAAAAACAAACTGCAAGGGTATACAAAACTTTGGCCGATCCGAAGTTAACTTTCCCCTATTTTTATATCCTTGCAGAGGGTATTATAAAAATGTCCGGATGTTTGTAACGCTTCTCCGACCACATAAAGTATATATATTCTTGATCAGCACGACGAGCTGAGTTGATTTAGCTCTGTCCGTCTGTTTCTATGCTATCTCCTCCGTCAGTTTTAAAGCTATCCTCGCCAAACTTTGCACGAAGTCTTCTGGTACATATTCGCTGCACATTTGTCGGAACCGGCCGGATCGGATGACTATAGCATATAGCTGCCATAGGAACGATCGGTTGAAAAACTAGTCTTAAAGAGAAAAACTTTTTTGTTTTTAATGGAAATTTCTTAGTTTAATATCCCTCCCCATGATTTCACCAAGTTTGGTCGAAATCGGATGATTATAGCATATAGCTGCCATAGGAACGATCGGTCGAGTGTTCTAGTGAGAAAAACTTTTTTGTTTTTAATGCAAACGTACTTATCATTGGCATACACTTATTTTATATACTTTTACACAATTCTACAAAGTTTGGTCGAAATCGGATGACTATAGCATATAGCTCCCATAGGAACGATCGGTCGAAAAACTTGTTCTAGTGAGAAAAACTTTTTTGTTTTTAATGAAAACGCCCTTATCATTGGCATACACTTATTTTATATACTTTTACACAATTCTTCAAAGTTTGGTCGAAATCGGATGACTATAGCATATAGCTCCCACAGGAACGATTGGTCGAAAAACTAGTTCATGTGAGGAAAACTTTTTATTTTTAATGAAAACATCCTTTTTATTGGCATACACTTATTGAATATACATTGGACACATTTCTTCAAAGTTTTATCAAAATCATATGACTATAGCATATAGCTGCAGTATGAATGATCGGTCGAAAAAGAAGTTCTAGTGAGAAAAACTTTTTGTTTTAAATGGGATCGCCTCCAAATTTCGCAATTAACAGTGTATTATGCTTTTCCATGATTTCACCATGTTTAATCGAAATCAGACATCTTTATAGTATAGATCCCTTAGAAAAGTAATGTCGAAAAAGTATTCTTAGAAAAACTTTTTTGTTTTCAATGGAAGCTGCAAGGGTATACAAAACTTCGGCCGAGCCGAAGTTAACTTTCCTCTATTTTTTTTTTCAATTTTAGATTTTCCATTTAAAAATGGGTTGTCACAGATTCTTTAATGATTAAGTTTCATATTTTAAGAAAGCTTTTATTTACATACGTTGTACATAAACTACTTGTTTAAAAGGGTTTCACAGGACGTTGTGGACAATTGCCATATTTGAAGTAACATTTGTTTGTGGGGTACACGGGTATATGTAAGACAATTACCAAGTTGTGCTTTTATTATTTATTATCATAATTTATTAATTCTTAAATAGCTTGAGAGTTTTAATTACTTTCATAATTTGGACATAATTTCATAATTTCGAAATTCTAGCGTGGGCAGCTCTATTAAAAATGTAAGGCGCGAAATTCAAAGTGTGTTCCGAGTCTCTCTGAGACACTTGCACTTCGTTTGAAGGAGAACTCAGCGACAGTGCTAAGCCCAAAAAGAAAAAACAAGTTGATCGTTCAATATTTAATTACTCGTTAGTAATTTAATTATTATATTGATATTGATATTTATTTTATTTATTTAAGGTGCGAACTTTTTGGAAGTGCTGTTATGTTTCGTTCTGCGATGCCTGGATAAGGCGGAATGGCAAATAAACTTGGCACTGCATTGGTCACATTTCTTATCGCGTATACTCATATGGGACTTGATATGATTGACCAGTTCCACTTTCTTGCGGAAGCTCTTGTGGCACAAATCACACTCGAATGGACGTATGTTCAGATGAACGCCGTTGATGTGATATTCCAGTAGGAACTTCAGACGGAATCCTTTGCCACATATCTCGCACACGTAGGGCTTCTCACCAGTGTGTATGCTTCGATGCACCTTAAGGTCGTTTTGCAGAGCGAACGTCATATCGCAAAATTCACATTCCAGCGTCTTTTCGTAATGAGTTCGCAGTTTGTGGCGTTCCATGTCGTGACCACGGTCAAAGCGCCGCGGGCAATAGGAGCAGAGATAGGGCAGGTCGCCCACATTGTGCTGCTTGAATTGGTGCGTTCGCAGGCTGTAGTCGCCATGGAATCGCTTATTACAGAAATCACAATATAATATCTGGCCCTCCGCCTTGGGCGGTAAGAAGCTGCACATTTGCAGAAACTGCAGTTCCTGTTTGTCCATTGCCTTCGCCAGCTCTTTGGACTTAAGGCGTCTCAGGCCGCGGTAGGCCCACTTGCGTAATTTGCCCACGGCCAAGAATACATCCGTTTCATTGACCTGCACCAACGAGCAGATTTCCTCGGTCAATTTCTCGTAGGCCAGAGAACGTGCTTCCAAAGAGCCATAATCCAAGGAGGTAGGATCATAGAGCTGCGGATAATTGCCATAGGCTTCGATGAAGCTGCTGGTAATATCGTTTTTCTTCTTAAAGTTCAGCTGCAAGAATCTGAATAAGTAAGATTTCGAGTGCATTGTTCTCTTGCTCACTTACCTTTATTACCTCCCCAGTCTCTTCTTCCGATTCGTCGCCCTCGTCATCAATAAGCGTTGAGCTGGGCAAAGAGCTAAGGAATTCACATTTTGCATAGTAACGTGCTGCGAATCCAACCAGTTTATTCTCGGCAGCTTTTTGGCCGGCTAAAGTGTACTGGGCGTGCAACTGTTTCAGAGTCTTTATTAGATCAATCTCCGTGAACTGCACATTGGACTTCTCTTCCATGTATTCGATCATTGTCTTGTAGGCCTGGCTTCGGGCCTCGACATCCGTGTAGTTTTCATGCGAGGAATTCCAGAGGCAAGGATGCTCCTTGTACGCTTCGATCAAGTGCAAAACTCGTGGACTACGACGAATGAAGGTCACTTTCATCTGGAAAGAGAGCGGAACCGCATTAGATTGAATTAGGACCACTTAGACCGGTTGGTGCATACAGTGGAAACTTGTCCATCTTTAAGTAGTTTTCGTGGGCGTCCCGGGGGCCGCTTTTCCACTGATTTAATCGACTCGTTATCGTCTTCCACTCCCAATCCCAAAGCTTGGTGGACATCGCCATCCGAGAAACTTGCTTCGTCATTCGCAACCTCCTCATGTGTGGACTGAGCTTCCAACTCTTCCTCGCACTTTTCAGATTCGCCTACCGCTTGTCCCGTTTTCGAGTCCGTGAACAGTTGCCACTTCACTGCTTCACCACTCTCCTCCTCTAGAAACTGTGAATTTTTGTGGATACTTGTTAAAAAAAGTCGCAAGCTAGTAACACCAACCACACACCTCCATGTCTATTTCATTACTAGACCAGTGCTCCTCCTCGATTATGTCATAGATAAACTCTTCCTCATTCCCGCTTTTAGCAGTGTCCTCAGTAATATCGGCTCCTACCTCGTCTGTTACATCCACTTCCACATCATCATCACGTACGGTAAATGGCTTTGCAACGGCCTTCTCCAATACGCTCTTAACGTTCCCGGTCTCGTCCTCCACATAGTGCGAGGTTCGCACATGAAAGATGAAGTGCTCCCAATCCTTCAGTTCGCTTTCGATAGTGCAATAAATACACTTGAAGCGAAACTGGGAGTAAGTGTTATTGGTCATTACATAGCCGCAAATCTCCATGATGCTTTCACTTGTAAACCATACACAATTGGCGAAGTTGACAATATAGCTGCGATCCGTGGGTAATGGTAATGTGGTGGACTTATTTCGACTCCGACTTTTAAGGAAAGCCAAAATCAATCCGAATGAACTATTGCTTCTACTCCCCAGAATCGTGAGCGGTACTATTAATCCCAAGCGTTAGCGTTTTCAGTGTGCCCAGCTTTTTGTTATCTATTTCAATTGCTTGTTATGATATCGATATCTTGTTTTTCAAAAAAATAGTCCGCGTACAAATACAAGGCAAAATCAGCGTGAAAATATTGGAAGACATCGGAGAGACAACGATTTATTAAGAGTGTCTCGACAACCTGCAAGCATTTAATTACCCTTTAATGACATCAATATCCAAATACATACGTATATGTATTTATTAAATAAAGACGGAATGTATTTAAGAGCGAAGACGCAGACAATGGATTTCGAAGCCTCTTGAAATCTGTGAGTATTTATTGGACTTTCAATCAACTAGGCTTTCGGAAGAAATTTCATAATTTAAGATATGAGCTGAAATTCGAAATTTTGTTCGATAGCTGAGCAAGAAACTATTTATTCTCCTCCCGTTTTCCTCCCGATACAAATTTTGAATTTTTCAAATTTGTTGATTTTAGGGTAGGCGCATTAAAACACGTCGACGAAGTAATCCAAACCGTTTTTGGCTCGAGGATCAGAGCCGGTTTGCTCCCTGGTTGAATCAATTTCCTGTTAAAATCTTCCATTAAGCGTTCTACTCCGCGTTCTTACTTCGAACAATATTATGCGTACGCTTCATATGCGAATTGAGTCCAACGAATTGAGAAAATCTTGCATCGCACAGTTTGCACACGAATTTCTTGACTTCCGCATGTATCTGACGATGCCGAATGAGCGAGTGACAACTGGTAAATCCCTTGCCACAGACTGTGCATATTTTATCGCGTATATTTAAGTGACTCTTGATGTGATCCGACAAATGGACCTTCTTCACAAAGTCCTTGGTGCACATGGTGCACTTAAATGCTCGGATTTTCGTATGTATAGCCGTGTCATGGTTTGTCAGCTGGGATCTGAGTCTGAAGGCCTTGCCACACAGTTCACAGATGTACGGCTTCAGGCCTGTGTGGGTGCGGATATGCAATTGAAGATCCGCCTGGACAGCAAATGATCTCTCGCAGTGGTTACACTTGTGCGTTTTGCCAACGTGAACCCGCTGGGTATGTGTAAGAAGCGCTGCCCGTCCCACAAAGCTGCGTTCACACAGGGTGCACTTGAAAGGCAACTCGCCAATGTTGTGGACCTTGTAGATATGAGACTGCAGGACCTTATCGGAGGACGTCGTCTGGTTGCAAATCTCGCAAACCAGCGTCTGTTTGTACATCTTCGGTGGCATAAAGCGGCAGACTCCCAGATAGAACTGTTCTGCCTCGTTGCCGCCAGTATTGATGGCATGCTTGGTGCTCTTATAGTACCATTGGCGAAGATTTTGAATGGCACGGTAGATGTCGTCACTGTTGATGTCCTCCGCTTGCGGCACTGAGATTTCGGCAGCCAAACTCTCATACGCCTGCTTGCGGGAATCCATGTTGGAGAAGTCCTTGTGACTCGGATCGTAGAGCTGCGGAAAGTTGGAATATTGCTCAATCAAGTCGGTGGTCAGCTTATTCTTAGTCGAAAAGTTTAACTGCAAGGCAAGGGGAACAATTAGCGTTTGCTTTGGCCTGGGCACTCTCATAGCTTGCCTGAATCTTTTCCTTCGTATACGCATCCTGCTGATCCTTGCAGGCTTTGAGAAAAGCACAGTTGGTGTAGTGGCTAAAGGCCACTGAATTGCTCTTCTGATTGCCACTGGCAACGCGCCTTTCCACTGTCTTGTACTGCAGGTGAATCTTTTTAATGGCCGCCTTCAGCGAGTGTTCGGTGAGAATAAGACCAACTTTGGTCTCTAGATCCTTAATTAGCTGCTGATAGGCTGCTTTGCAGGTGCTTTGCTCTCGATACTGGCTGTGTCGCGAGTTCCAGAGGCAGGACTGTGCCTTGTACAATTCGATGAACTTCAGAGTTCGTGGATCCCGGCGAAAGAATGATGGATTAAACTGAAGCAGGAAGCATCTTTTACTGTTGGTTCAATTGCATAAACCCCAAACGCATACCTTGTATGTGGGCGAGCACAAAGCTTGAGCCTCCTCTTTCGCCGCTGTCTGAGACTCTGTATCAGATTCCGATTCGGAATCCTCTTCTGTATCTGTTTCAATATATTCTTCGCTGGCGTTGGTGTCCAGCGAGGAGCTGGCCCGCGAGCAGGCATTATCCACATCGCTGTCCTCATTTTCCACCTTGATGTCTTGTAAAATCACTTGCTCTACACTTTCAATTTTTAGGTCCATTTCGGCTTCAGGGCTGGGATCAGGATTAGCATCGGTCGACTTTATACGTATATGTAGGGAGCGAATGTGTAGAACAAATTCCTGCCACCTGTCTAACGTGACATCCAAGGAGCAGTACGAGCAGCGCATGATGAAGTCGTCGCTGCTCACATAGATAGATCCGCAGGATTCCATGATAATGGATATGGATAGTTGGACTAATTAATAATCCTGCCAGAGATTATTGTTTTCAGTTCTCGTTCTTCTGATGGACTATTAGTGTGGCCAGCTTTGCCAACTGGTAAAGCCTAAAAATGGCTTAATCAACTATAAAATATAGCTAAAAATGGCTTGAAAAAAGCTATTTTTCAAACTTTTCCCTAAAAATACCTTTAAATTTATCAAAGCACAAATTTGTATACATATGTATAAGGTAATTTTTAACTGTGTTTGAACTATTTTATTTGTAAAAACTATATGTGGGAAAGCTGATATAGCTGATCTCCTGTTGCTCCACTCAACAATGGAGCTTTGCGGCGTACACGATATCTCTGAACCAAAATTAAAAAGCCAAATGGATTTCGTTAGGGAATTGTTAAATCTGGAATTTTATCGGAAGAAATGGTAAAGATCGGATGAACGATAGTCGAGTTATGAGGAAAACAAACAATTATGGGAAGCGATGGTCGCAACGGTGATGGGCAGCACTTTACTGTAGAGGTGGAAAACTATCGATAGTCGCCACTATCGATAGACAGCGATAGTTTTTCCAAGCCATCGATAACTATCTATAGTTTTCGATAGTATGTTATTTCATACATTTTTGCCTAAAAATACAAAAATTTCTAGTTTTAAATTAAAATAAGAATACTTATATTTCACAAAATCGATTTATTTAAATTACATGGGATTTGAAATGACAAAACTCTTCTTTTTTTTTTAAATACAATATGTTTGGAATATTTTCCCAAAGTTACAAGCCAATTGGAACTAAAGTCTATTGAAACTTCGGTTGTTTTGCTCTTTCTTATGTTAAAAAGTTTAAATTACCTTAATTGCAGTAGCTTACAAGCAGCAAAATAAGTTTAATAAAATGTTTTTTCACAAAAACTTCGAAATCAACCATCGGATTCAAAAGTGGTGTTTGAATTCAACTACCCCTTAAGAAAATGTGTCCATCTTAAAATCAATTAACCAAAACAGAAGTTTACATTATTTTCTAGAGTTACTTTTCTTCCGAACCAAGAAACTAGCTTCTTCGCGATTTCTCGAAAACAGCACAGCATAAATGACTGTCAAATGGTCGGGATCAAAAATTATGTAAGCTAGTGTAATTATATATAATACAAATTTGAGAAATAGGATTTTTTTGAGAAATTTGAGAGATACGATTTTTTCGACCGTCCATTTAATGGAAAGTACGTGTTCCAAGCTTTCAAAATAATGCATTAGTCCAAAAATTTCTAAATGTATTTAATATTAAACTACCTTTAAAAACACACCTTTTTGAACACACCTTTTTGGTGTACTGCTAGAATCTGTGGTCAAACCATCGATAGTGACGGTAGTGCCATCGATAGTTTTCCACCTCTAGTTCGAACCCCTCCCGATTGATACACTCTCAAAATATCAAAAAAATTGGCAAGTCATTTTAAGGGGTTAGGTGGGTTTCAAAATTTCAAAAAATCGATTTTTTTTTTGCTTATCTTATAATTCAATATGCTTAGAATATTCTCTCAAAGTTTTAAAACGATCTGAGTAATATTCTAAGAGATATAGCCTTCGGATGTTCTACCCATCAGGCTATGTCAGCGTGAATGTAAATCTTTAATCGCGTTTTTCTCGCAACTACGTTTTTGAAATCGGTAGTCACGATTTCTCGAAAACTTATGAACCGATTTCTTTCAAATTTTGCACACTTCTTCAAAATAACATTATCTCGTGCTTGAACGAAGTATTTTTTTTTTCTTCTATTTTAAGTGATTTTTAAAGGCCATGAAGGGTGCAAAATTTTACTCAAAAAGAGGGTTTTTTGTTCTCAACGCCGCCAAAAATGCAATTTTTATTTCCTTCGTTCAAGCACGAGCATCTACTAACAGAAATTTTTGGTTTTTGCATTTCTGATAAATCTGTCATGAGTTATCCTGACTACGCCGCGGGTCCTTTTTTTTGCGGGGTCACAGGAGACGACGTGTCCACGCCTTAATTTTTAATATTTTTCAATGAAAATTTTACAGTTTACTTATAAAATATATACCTTTTATATGAAATATTTGTTGGTTAAATAAAAAAAAATTCGTAAAAATGTACCTGTTACGTTTACGAATCAGCTATGTGTGACCAGTCAGGCGCTGTTAGCGCGCGTATGTTAAACACAGTTCTGTTGGCGCAATGTTAATGCCATTATCTGCGTTTAACAACACTGTTTCTGACCAAGCGCAGCCAACTTTGCCCTCTTCCTTTCTACTTTCTACATGTATCAGAAAGGTACATATGTACTGCCAGTTCAGTAAATACGTCAATCAAAGCCGGGCCGTGTGTCTTTCGTGACGAAAATGTAAGTACACTTGTATATCAATCTAAAAATATTTTATTCGCTAATTGCAGCGAATATAACTGCGAATAGAGTTAGTAAAAGCTATTTGCAGAACTCAATGTTGCGAGATCAAAGTATTGATAGGCAAAGAAAATTTCGCTTGGACCAAGTCACATGGCCTAAGGGAGTTGCTCTGCCTGTCAAACATATCAAATTGCCTTTTGCAGCCATTTTCTATAATTCTTTAATTTATTTTAATTTCAGGTGAAGTCGGAAAAACGTAGATGCCGTCAATGGCATGTGAAATTAAACGGGTAAGTTGGATTCTAATTTTGGTAGAGTTCAGTGGCGTAGATAGCGTGGTGAGGAGGGGTTTTAAAGCAGGGGCCGCCGAAACATACAATCACATTTTTGCATTGGTGTGTGTGAGAGCAGCCGAAAAGTGCTCCGAGTTTCAGTAGCAACGATTGCCTCGTGGCACTGCGCTCCTTGTGAGAGTTTGCCCCATGCCAAGAACATAGCCACATGCCGGCCTCTGGTTTAAAGAAAAGACTCAAATAAAAAGTTTATTTTAAAACTTGGAATTCATCCCCCCAATTGCAAAAAGCTATCTACGCTACTGGTAGAGGTGCGAACACGAGTCGCTGGTATAAAGAAAACTCCACTTTAGCTAGTGCTTTTTACTTGTTCGCAGATCAAAGCTGTTCTTTGCCCAAGCATAACCCAAATTTTGTAATAAATTTGCGGTGCATATTTTATATGCAAAGTTCACATTTGAAAAAAAAAAACTTAAACTATGTTTGAGCATTTAATTAATGAATGTATCTAATTATATGTTTGCAGTTGAACCGCAGGAAAGTCTCTAATAAGGGCTGACACCCAGATGACCCTCGCTTTAATATGAAAGGTAATTTAATACATTTAATTATATTTCTATTGATTCAAAGCAGTCAGGCTGCTCTGCTCTTTATTTAGTTTTTCGTTCTGATGATATTTTACATTTCTGACACCTCATATGAACCACTGTGATTCAATCTATTTGTAATTTCTAACTGAAATCCTTCAATTATAATAAGTTTCTAGCAATTTGCAACAGTTTAACTTACGCATATATATTTCTTCATCTCTTACAGGTCTCTACAGACATGTGGTTAAAGGGAACATGACATGAGCGGAGCACCTCTAGAGGTTAGTTTTCTTATAAAGTTTCCATTTAGAGAACAAAAAGCACTTCTATGATGATCACTTAAACCATTCACAGACACCATATAAAGGTTAAGCTTTGATGAGTTGCTTCAATATACTTTTGGAGTGTACAAGTCGGGCTTAACCTGTTATGGACCCTGGTTAAAAAATTGGCACTGAGTTCTATTGCTTTCTATAAATTTCAAGAGATTTTGTGTTTTCAATTTATTTAATTTTTTTATAATTTGGTTCGTTGCAGGTTGCCGTCCCCAGCAGCAGATCCAGTCAAACTGTCAAACCCATATATTAAAAATATATGTGAATTTAAATGGGTAAGTTGGATTCTTTATTTGGTGCAGAAGTCAGTGGCGCAGATAGGGGGAGGGGTGGTTTAAAGTGAGTTTAAACTTTAAAGCAGAGGCCGGCGAAATACACAATCACATTTTTTCATTGGTGTGTGTGTGTGTGAGAGCAGCGAAAAAAGTGCTCTCAGTTTCAGTAGCAACAACTGCGTCGCATGCCAAGAACATAGCCACATGCCGGCCTCTGGTTTAAAGACTCAAAAAAAAGTTAATTCTAAAACTTGGAATTCATCCCCCCAATTGCAAAAAGCTATCTACGCTACTGGTAGAGGTGCGAACACGAGTCGCTGGTATAAAGAAAACTCCACTTTAGCTAGTGCTTTTTACTTGTTCGCAGATCAAAGCTGTTCTTTGCCCAAGCATAACCCAAATTTTGTAATAAATTTGCGGTGCATATTTTATATGCAAAGTTCACATTTGAAAAAAAAACTTAAACTATGTTTGAGCATTTAATTAATGAATGTATCTAATTATATGTTTGCAGTTGAACCGCAGGAAAATCTGTAATAAGGGCTGACACCCAGATGACCCTCGCTTTAATATGAAAGGTAATTTTACACATATAATTCTATTTCTCTTGATTCAAAGCAGTCAGGTCTAAATTAAACATTGATCGAGTTTGGACCTGGCTGCTCTTTATTTAGTTTTTCGTTCTGATGATATTTTACATTTCTGACACCTCATATGAACCACTGTGATTCAATCTATTTGTAATTTCCAACTGAAATCCTTCAATTATAATAAGTTTCTAGCAATTTGCAACAGTTTAACTTACGCACATATATTTCTTCATCTCTTACAGGTCTCTACAGACATGTGGTCAAAGGGAACATGACATGAGCGGAGCACCTCCAGAGGTTAGTTTCCTTTTAAAGTTTCCATTTAGATACCAAAAAGCACATCTATGATGATCACTTAAACCATTCACAGACACCATATAAAGGTTAAGCTTTGATGAGTTGCTTCAATATACTTTTGGAGTGTACAAGTCGGGCTTAACCTGTTATGGGCCCTGGTTAAAAAATTGGCACTGAGTTCTATTGCATTCTATAGATTTCCAAGGATTTTGTGTTTGCAATTTATTTAATTTTTATCAATTTTTTTCATTGCAGGTTGCCGTCCCAGATCCAGTCAAACTGTCAAACCCTTAAATGAAAAATAAAATGCAATTGCAATTTCTAAAAGTCGTTTTTTACTAAATTTGCTCGCTCTCTTAGAGCCAATTCTTGATCCTGCTTAGCTATCATGCGTTCACCCTTGGACTTCTTGCCTATGCCCAATTTGGGTAGTCCTCGATTTAAGCCCTCCAGCAGGACGCAGGCCTTGCAGGGTTGCTGGGAAGACACAAAACCACATCTCGAGCAGTTGCCACGCACAGGCTTCTTTACGGTGTCTTTAAAACTCAGCTGTTCGCCAGAGTAGATAATGTCCATGATGACGGAGGGGCGCACTTTCTCCAAATCTTTCAGAAAAGCACGTGCATGTCCTCGATACGCATTTGGTGCAAACACGCACTCGGTGGAGAAGTAGACAAGCTTCTTGTAATGCGCATACATGACAATCTCCTTCTCGTAGCTGTATTTCAAGGGCTTAACTCGAGGTATAGAGTCCTCACCGCCGCCTGTCCTGATATCCGTGCAGCGTCTTAGCCGAGCGGTGTCGCCACGTAGTATATTCATTAGAACCGTCTCGGCTATGTCATCCGCATTGTGGCCCGTTGCTATGCTATCGACTTCCAACAATTTGGCTCCGCGATCCAAAGCCTGACGCCGGAATACACCGCAAAATGTACAATTATTGGAGCGACCTATCTGCGACACAATACGATCCATGGTCCAACCATAAAGTTCTTCATAGGATAGTATTTTCAGTGGCATCTGGTAGTCATCTCGATTCTGCTTCACCGTCTCCAGACTGTCATCACGATATCCCGTGATGCCCTCGTCAATCGAGAGCAGTACCAGCTGCAGGCCATAATCGTGGCGTTCGTTGAGCAACTTTAACCTGGTTGGGGGGATTAGAGGATCAATTTCAATTGTACTGTGGAAAAGAACTCTACTTACACGTGAGCCAGGACCGTGGAGTCCTTGCCACCGCTGGCAGCCACTGCTACCTTCTCCCCACGTCGAAACAATTGACTGGAGACGATGGTGTGATGGATTTCCGCCTCAAAGGCAGCAAAGAAGCATTCCTTGCACAGGGCATCGCCCGTCTTGGGACGCTATAAAAAGGCTTGTTGAAATTGAATGTTTAAGGTATTTTTAGTTACGGCTTACCTTTAGGGCCGCCCGATTTCCGCAATTGGATTTACAGTTTACGGGCATTGTGAAATGTATAAAAATGAGACAAATACTTTCCAACAGCTGTTTAGAGATGGGTCATTTCGAGCTATCTGTGACTTTTCACGAAAGACCTTAAATACTCCATTTCCATTAGCAATAAATAAATCATTACTCAGATTTATCTTTCGATTATTTAGCACAGTCAAAAAGGGGCATTTTTATGCATGAAATATTGACCAGCCTGATTTTTGATATGTGGTAGGGGACTGTCTAAAGGGCTTAACTTAAAATTTGTGTCATTGGAAACGGCCGCCATATTGAAAAACGCAAATGGCTCTGTATCTTGAAAACTTCTCTATTGTTATTAGTAGTAGTGGTATTTTATTTGACATAAGAAAGTCTTGGTTTATAATTATAACCATCAGCCATAATTTTGTATAGTTTTGAATTTTGTCACGAGCGCATCTCTAAAATTCTCTTGCGTTGTGCTATCGATAGTATTATCGATATCGAGGGTTTTTGCATAAACAAAAAAAAAACAATGTCCAAGGAATCCAAAGCTCTGATTAAGGACATACGTGAGACCATTAAGCTGGCCAAATATGGCGATGCTATTCACAAGTGTCAAGTGATTATCAATATCATACCAAATATTACAAGTCATTGAGCCGATTCCCATTGCAATTGCAGCGCCTTCTTAAAGCCGACCCCAAAAACAATGCCATTGGTTACTTGTTGCTGGGTGCCGCCTATCAGAATGTGGACAAAGCGGAGGCGACCAACCATTTGAGGAAGTCTATAGAGTACACCGAAGGACCTGCTACTGTGGCTTTGCAAGGCCTGGCCAATTGTGCGCCGAGCTCAGAGCTGCCCGAAGTCTATGATCAATTGATGGATCTCATACCGTAACTAGAACTAGAATTTCTGCCTGCCGGAAAGTGTAAAATAAAATGTACATGTAATTTGCAGTGAAAAATCCCTGGACTATCTGGAAAAGCTTTACACAGTGGGCTCGGATGCCAGCTTGGCCCCCAAATGTTTCGACATACTTAAAAAAAGGGTCCAGAATCGATCAGAAGATAACAATTATGCCAAAGTTCAGGAATATTTAGGTCGCCTATGGTTTGCTCATGATCTGGAGATAGCGGATGAAGACACTGAACTCGTAAGTGGAAAGCAATCGCACTAAACTGAACTGAACCAAATCCTTCTAGTACAAAAACACAATGGAAGCTTTGATAAGGATTTCCGAGGCAGATGCCAAGAGCGCTGTGTACAAGCGCTATCTCAAATGGTTGTATAAACAAAGGGATTACGTGGCCTGTGTGCGCAATGCCTGCCAGATGATCAGCTCCCATCCCAGAGATGTTTACGGTTACGAATGGATATGTAAAACCTACTGCGAGAACCATGATCAACCGGAAAGTGAGGCTTGGCTAGGGGAACTAAAAGTTTCCATACAGGCATATGCGGCGCAGCTGCTGGAACTAAACTCAAATTCTAACTTGGCACTGCTTATTCAGGCATTCGATCTGTATGCTAAGGGTGAATACATACCAGCCCGACAATTGGCTTTACAGGCTCAGCAAAGTCATCCCACCTATAAAGTTACCCTGGAGTTGTTGGCCCGCATTCATATGCAATTGGGTGCACATAAAATGGCTTTGCTTTTGTGGCAAGAACTTGGACAGAAGCATGACCTATATGGCCAGTGTCTTTCCTACGAGAAGGATGAAACTAAGCTAAGAGAAGCCATAATTGTGCTGTCCGAATTGGAGAAATCCGAAGCAAATGTTAGGGCTTTGGCACGGTGAGATTGGGATATAATTTTAATATTTAGTTGATTATACAGTACGACCCTTACGAGACCCTTAAATTCTGATAGAAGGGACTTTTATAAGCATCACTTTATACCCAATTTTTTAACTGTACCCTAGGTTCGGGCTCTATGGGTACTTTTGTACAAGCGACTTCAATTTCAACTTAGTTTTTAATGGTTCAAGATAAAAATTTACAAAATTCAGCAAACATGGACAAGGTCATTGGGAACTAGTGTTGGCTTGTTCATGAGTATGAGTGAGTGAACAAAATTTAGTTGAACACTAAACTGAGCAAGTGAACATGTTCTTCATTAATTGATAGTTCAGTTGTTCTTTTTAGCCGCTCTTGTTATGTGAGTTGTTTAAAAAGAGTTGTACATTTGCTCTTGTTCAGCCGCTCCTGTTCTTTAAGAGTTGTTCAGTGACTTTTTTACTCAATTTGGTGACTCTTCAACTGCTTTTTGTCCGCGCAACATGCTCGCGTGGCAGTCCCACACATTTTTTCATTCAAATTCTTGAATAAAAACGCACAACCATTTTAGAGATGGCTAACAAATAGGCAGCATTCCGCAGTGTGACCAGCAACGAAGGATTAGAATTAGTTGGAATGATAACTGAGCATCATAATGCCCAGGAGAGCAATGAACAACTAAACAAGTTGTTGACTCACTTTGAAAAAAAGAACAAGTGAACGGTACAGTGAAATGAACAACCTTTACTCAACCATATTGGGAACGCACTGTCAAAATTCTCTTCAATCTAACAATGAGTTAAGTTACCTCCAGAATGGTTAAACATAAATTCTTGAATATCTTTAAAAACGCAAGGTAGATTTTAATATGAAGTCTTAATGGACTATTGCATGTCCCTAAGAGAGGGTATTCAACAGCGAAAAAACCGCGAAATGAAGTACCATTTTTAGACCCACCCACGAACCACTTCGAATAGCACACAATCTAGACTAAAAAAAAAATCGAACTGAGTTTTCAGTTTTACCAACGAATCCTTGTTTCGCGGATTATGGTATTTTTGGACTAGCAATTACCTTGAAATTGTTGTCGCTTTGTTCAGCTAGTACAAATGTATCTATATGAACGCGAACCTAGAGTACAGTTCAAAATCTATGTATGATCAAAGACACTACATATAGTAGATACCGCACCTCATACAAACTCCCTTATTATTTGCTTTAAGGCACGGGCGGGCGGGGAACAAACAAAAAATCTAAAAATAGAACAATTCTCTTACAGTTGCAACGAGGTTTTTTGTTCTCGATTTTATTACAACTTCAAAAAAAACCGATTAAGTTTCATATTTTTACAACAAACGCCAGTGTAATGTGACGTAGTGCGCTAAGTGCTTTGCTTTAAGGGGGGATTCTCCAAGTCGAGGCTGTTTTTGGACCTCTTCTAAAAAAAATTATTTGTTTGAAAACGCAAAGAGTTTTTCCAATTCGGTTTTTTTATTGTGGTAGAAAAAGACCAAAGTAAAAAAAAAAGTTTATCGAGGCTGATACGGAAATCTCTAGTGATCTTCGTATAAACGCTTGTATTTCAAAGTAAAACTAATTGCATTTATATGTGAAATGCCTACAAAATGTTAGGCTACTAGATTAGATGACGAAAGTTGAGCGAATTGAAACCGACTGTTCAAAGCCAAGTAGATTTAGGTAGTTGGTCCAAATCGCTTAACATTCACCATCTAATCTAGCAACCGAAGATATACTTGTCATTTTTCATATAAAGTTAAAGAATTTAAAATTGAAACGCAAACGTTTATACGAAATTCACTAGAGATTTCCGTGTCACACCCGTATACTTCGATAAGAGGGCTGTTCAAAAAGTTTTTCGGCCGTCAAAGTGGGGGCTCCAAAAAAAAAGGTATAGTGCTGGCGGCCACGATTTCTCGTCTCCAGGTTATTTAAAATGAAAAGTAGAAACAGGGTTATAATCAGTATAGATGTCATTTTGGTCTAAACCTCGAAAAAATTTTGTCATTTTATTTGTCTAAATGGCGGCCATTGAAAAATGAAAATCGATTTTGGGCCCTTTTTTTAGTAGTTTAGTGTAAAAAAAAGGGAATATAATTAAACAATTTTTTAAAATTGCGATTGAGGTTCAGATTAAAATGGTGACAATTCTGCGTCGATTGTACTTAGTTTTATCCAAATCGGTTCAGTGTAACTGGAGATATTATGGCCGCCAGTTCGAAAAACGTGGTTTGTAGATAAACGCGTTCTTAAAGTTGAAGTAACATTGATCGTTAGCGAACAAAATTGTCTATATCATCTAAAGAATTTCGAATTTCAAAAAATCCTTTTATGGCGATATTCTCAAATATCCAAACCATAAAAAAATACAAAAAAAACGAAAAAAATATTTTGCACGTGAAGAATCCCTTCAAGGAAAGAAGGCGCGACGTCAATCTTATAATCATCGCCTTTTGTTGTGCCCTGAAGCCAACTTGCATTATTGGTCATAAATCTGGATTTATCTCTCCTAGATTTAGTCCACCTCAACTGAAACGCACGGGACTTTTTTGTTTAGTGCATCTTTAACTTTTGATGATCAATATCATTGCCAAAAATCATCGCTGCGTGCTCTAGGAGTAATTTAACCTTAACGATTCTTATGTTGCTTGACCAAACCTCGAAAAACTCTGCGCGTGTTATTGCTCTAATTGCTTAATTGAAGGCCTTTGGTCAAAATTTTATTTCTGATCCTGATTCAGAATGATTTTCTGCAAACAAAGTATGTTCTGGTTGATTTGAATGTGATTGAATGTTGTTAGTTTTTTTCCACCAAAATTAGAATATTGTTAAAAATATACTTACCTTTTGGCACTTATTTCCAAAAAATAATAATAATGTTCTAAGCCACTAATAAAGTTCCTTTATAGCGCTAAAAATCAATAAGGATCCAAAAATTATGGAAAAAATAATCAGAACTTTAAACAACACATGCTATTTGAATGTTTGACATTCAAATTTAACGTGCAGTTCTAAGCTCGCTAGAAAGCTTCAAGCTTTCTCGCTTAGAAACTTAAGCTCGAAGCTATGCAACGACAGCCATTAAGAATGGCTTTCTGTATGTGAGTTCAATTTTGCTTTCATTACGCTTTGCAGTTCCCAACTGTTTAAAGTTCTGATTGCATGGAATTGGATCAACGAGCAGGAGTCATTTAGCGAAACGCCTTCTGATGATTGGATTGGATATCCATGAAACAGCTGTAAAGGTTTTTCCACGCTCTTTTTGGTTTGTCAATGCATAAGTTGTTTATAGTTGTGAACAAACTTCTTGACATCGAGCCAGCGAACTCGTTACTAATTAAACATTCATTAGAAAGGTCGCCAGATAAATTTGGGAAAAAAATCTATAATTTATTTTTAATATTTGACTTATAGATGTGAATAACATCGTAGAACATATTTGAATTAAAAATTTTTTTCGGAAAAATGGCGCTTACGTTACGCTCGATATGTTGCCTCGTAAAGGCAGACCAAAGCGAATATTGGTAGCCAATGTCAGCTACCATAAGCCATCGCTTTTTGTTTCACATGCTTCATCTATAATATCTATAAATCTATGGTATGATGCTTACAGCAGTCCCTTCTATCAGAATTTACGGGTCTCATCCCGAGTTTTTTAAAAAAGTTTAATTTTTTTCGAACTGTGTTATAAAAGCTTGATCTCCGTTACAGATGCTACTACAAATTAGGGGAGCAGCATCAGCTAAAGAAGTTGCCTTTGGATGAATTGGCCCAAGCCGAGTTTCTGCTGTAAGCCAGGAATCTGCTTCTTTCAGCTATTTTTTCATACTTTCCATTACAGTTCCCCAGCTGAGGCCGTGCAGTTGATTGGCACTTCGGAATCTTTTGATCAACTTTTGCTCTGCGGCAAGCTGCAAATGAGTTTAGCCAACTATACAGAAGCACTTAATTGCATGCTAAAGGCCACCCGTTTGCGTCCACATATTGCGGAATGTTTTGATTATCTGGGCCGCTTGTATCAGGCCTCGGACGATCTGGTCCGTGCTCGTAAATGTTTTGAGAAATGCTTGAGTCTCAATGCATTGGCCGAACAGGCTGTGGATGCCTTAAGCTTCATCTACCAGCAGTTGGGCGAAGAGGATCTCAACGAGATGCTGCTGCTAAACACACTCAAGCACTTGAGCAGTGATGAGTCCATACGTGTGCAGTACAAGCTGGGATTGCACTTTTTGCAAGTCAGAAAGTGGGATAATGTGGGTTCCACTTTGTTTTGTAAATGGTCTTTTAATCATTCACTCTTTTTGTAGGCCATTCAATGCTTTCGGCTGGCCATCAAGCATGACTTTCGTTGCCTGGTCTACTGGGAATCGCTGGGTGAGGCCTATGCGGCACGAGGCTCATACAATTCGGCCATTCGTGTCTTTCAAAAGATACTCGAAATGTCGCCAAGCAACAGCTATGCCCTGCTCCAGATAGCCATGGTCAAGACGGTAACTAAGGCCACTTTCAATTTGGAGAGCTGGGGACTAAGCAAATTCTTTTTCAGACCATTCGCATGTATACGGAGGCAATTACGGATTTTGATGAGTTGCTGCAGCAGAATCCCAACTACTTACCAGGCTTAAGAGGCGCCGCCGAAGCACATATTGGTCTGGCCAACAATCTCAAGTCGCAAAATCTCTATGGCCGAGCCAAGCAACACTTCCAATTGGCTGTGGGACATCTACAGAACGCTTTCCTGCACTCCAAGGAGGCCTTGGGCATGGTCTGGCTGTGGCGCTTGACGGCCAGCGTTTTTGTGCAAACAGCTCAGTTGCCCCTGTCCATGGCAAATTTGGATGTGGCTGGTAGTTTGGCTAACCGGGATGAGGTAATTGCCTATTTATCACGCAAGGATCTGTTGCAGTTGGCCCAGCGGTTTTACTTGCGCGCTTTGAAGTTGAAGCAGAACACTTACTTGTGGTATGAATTAGCCCTGGCCAGCTATTACAGCGCGCTCTACATGCCCGAGGAGGCCCTGGGCCACCTTGAGACGGCCGCCAAAGTGACCAAAATGGCCATCAACATACAAAGCAATCGCTGGCAGAACTGGAATCTGCTGGGAATTATACATATGCACGAGGCCCATAAGAATTGGCCTCTAGCCCAGCATTGCCTGATCCAAGCGGTGACCCTGGAGCGTAAATCCTATACGGCCTGGACGAATCTGGGTGTGCTTTACATCAAACTGGGAGACATACGGCTGGCGAATGAGGCTTTCAAGCGTGCTCAGCAATCTAGTCCTATGTATCCAAATGCCTGGATTGGCCAGGCCATGGTGGCCGAAACCATTGGTGAGTTGGAGGAGGCTTTTGATTTGTTCCGCCATTGCCAGCAGTTTGAATATCAGCCGGAGGCAGCTCTAGGATATGCACACTGGGTGTGTGAGGTGCTCTCTGATCCCGTCTTGAGGGCAAAGTCTCACAATCGACATGCTATTGAGCATATGTATGCGGATGTCTATGCCCTGGATGCCATCAATTGGTGAGTTGTCTACTCTCCAAGTCTCACTCTCAATTGATTGTCGATTTGCCTACCAAGGTACGTGCAAAACGAGGAGGCGGAGGCCAGCATTTCATCGCTTACATTCCAGGGTTTCCTTTGTGCCCGCCAGCAATTGTATGAGCAAGCTATTCAGGCTTTTATGCGCGCCTGCAAAATGTGTGAACCTGGTGCTGATCGCGACAAGCTTTATACTAATCTGGGATATCTGTACTTGAAGCTTAACCAGCCAGAGCAGGCGGTAAATGCTCTGAATACAGTGGCACATGCCACATTCAAGCCCATCATTGGCTTGGCCTTGGCCTACTATCGTTCTGGACAGCTGCAGGAATCATATTCGATTTACAGTTCGGTGTTGAGCAGCGTTGTGGGTCAGGATGATGACAAGGCAGCCACCATTTTGGTGGCCATGGCTTCGATGGTCTATGCCTTTCAAGGCGAAGCGGATACCAAGACTTTGCTCTATCAATGGTTTGTCCCCCTGGCTGAAGATCTATTGAACTTTTTGATTGATTGTGAATTATTTGCAGCATCCTCATGAAAAATGCTCCCATTGAGGCCTTTTACTCCGCCTGTGCCTTGGGTGTGCTACATCGAGACAATGAGCTGAATCACACTATTATGACGGAGCTTCGAGCCTACCAATTCAATGAGAAATACTGTGCCGATGTGACTTATCTGACGGCTCACTATCATTTGATAAATGTAAGCAAACTATTGAGATTTGGGGGGCAGAGAAAATACTTGGCTTTGTCTCTTCCCTTAGCATGGAGCTCCAGAGGCCTTGATTTATTTACAAAAGCGAATACGCATGTTCCCTCAATCTGCCATTCTGCGCAAGGTCTTTCTCAAGTTTATGCTTGATTATTTCGGCAAGGACTCCCTCTATCAGTTGGCGACCTCCAATATGGCTATGATTGCTCTGTCCTTGGGACACCGCAGCCTGCAATACAGGTAGATTGCTATTATCTTCAAATGTTTGTTAGTTTTTAGACACGTACCATTTTGCAGCATTAAAGCCAGCGAGGAGGCGGAGACCACCATTTTTGCCAGCAAAGCTGTTCAACCAGTGGACAAGCAACAATCTTTGAAGCTTGTGCAGCGCGCCATTCGCCTGAGCCCCACCGATCAGCAAGCCCGACAACTGTTAACCAGTATCACTGCCCATTAAATTAATTAAATGTTAATTTTATATGTCAGAAAAATATTCAAACTTAAAATAAGGCCACTCATTCAGGAATTGAATAATAATTTTGTTAAAGTGCCCATGGAACAGTTTCTGTGTGTCGATGAAAAGATTATGCTCCACAAAAGCAAGAAATCGTCCTAACAAACCTCATAAATGGGGATATAAGATTTATGTTCTAGGCTGTAGTACGAGCTACTGCTACAAATTCGAGATTGATTCAGGTAAGAAAACGTAGTACTGTTTAACAAGCCATCTCTAGGTGCGGCATCAAATTGTGTTGTCAAATTGGCCAGAGAGTGTCCAGGCATCAGAATTTTCGTCTTTATTTTGACAAAGCGGAAAGCGACATCTGCTTGGGTATATAGCACAGAATCTATTAATAACGCGGGTGTTAAGTGCGCTTTGGTGGAGTTTACTTCATGATAATAAAGTTGTTTCATTAGCATTCAACTAAGCTGGAATTCAATTTGCAGTAGCACAATACAGTAGTTATATGGGAGGCAGATTTAAAATTTCATTAAGCAGCAGTCGCTGGCCAGTTAGAATGTTTTTATCATCTACTGGACAGTAAGCAATGCTTGGCTTTTGTACAAACGTGCACATACACTGTCATCTAGTAAGGTTGTAGGATCATCTGACGTTCAGCTTCATATCGCAGAAGTGATAACCAAAGTTGACACTACATCAAAACTGGGAAAACAAAGCTCTGTTCTTGAACATGAACGGAAGCAAATAAAATATAGTTTAAAAACCCTAAAAAATACGCTTTAATAGCAAATCGAATTAAAAATCAGAAAAATACATCTAAAAATTGACGAATCTTAATGAAAATCGGCCAGAATATAAGGCTTTACATAAGACCAAATCTGTCTAGTTTTAAGAGTACCCCATATGGAATTCTTTTGTGGAAAATTGTACGAAAACCCTACTCCTCTCTCTCTCTCTCTCTCTCTTGGGTTGCTAATCGATCTTCTGATCTAAAAAACATTGTCAGGAATGAAATTGGATCACCCAAAAACCTATTAAACGATACCCCATTTGATTTTTTTTGATTTTACGTCTTTCCCCCTCCATCAGTCGGACCTCTCCCCCCCGATCGGACAAATATTGCCAGAAATGAAATCGGAGCACCCGAAAACCTATGAAACGATACCTCATTTAATTTTTTTTAATTTTTACCCACTTCCCCCTTTAAAGGTCGACCTCCTCCACACCGATCGGAAAAATGTTGCTAGAAATGAACCAAAAACCTATAAAACCATACCCCATTTAATTTTTTTGTTAAATTTTACCCCCTTCCTCCCTCCAAAAGTGGCCCCCCCCCCCCCCCCAAAAAAAAAAAAGGAAAAAAAAAAAACAAAAAAACCAAAAACCCCTGAATACTGATTCTGACACTTGTAAAACCAAAGACAACGACGTTATTAATTAATTATTAGCAGTTACAAACATACAGGTGAAACTAATAAAGGCATATTAAAAAAAAATTTGATTCTCAGTCAACACCCGGACTCGAACACACAACACCCAGTCAAAAAAAAAAAAACCTCCACCCAAAAAACTTTCACACCCTTTTTTTTTTTATAAAAAAATTTGTTTATTGGTTTACACCTTTCCGTGAGTCCCCATTATCAGAAAGTAAAATGGAAAACAGTAAACTGTTAAGTATGAATGCCTTTATGGCCCGAAGCAGAATCATGAAAAAAAATTGAATGTGTAAAAGTTGCGGCCATTTAATAATGAGAAATCTATTTTTGACTATTTTTTTGCAGTCCAGCAAACAAAAAAAGAAAAAATTTTTTTCCAATGATTGAGGTTCGGGCCATGGTCGCGTCAATTCTGCGTCCATTAAGCCCCACATCATCAAAATCGATCCAGTAGAACTTTAGAAAAGATGTGAACCGTTTTGATAAATGTGGTTTTGAGAAAAAACAGTTTAAAATTTGCAGTTGATAGGAAATTTGGGTCACTAAAGTGGCTATTTTACCGAAAGTACTCCGAATTTTAAAAAATGCTTTTGCAAATAAAAAAAATCGAAAATTAATTTTCTAGACCAGAAGAGGGCAGCGATGCCCTCGTGTGCATTGTGAACATCGCGTCGCGTCGCGCCCATCTCTGCCTTAAAGTGTCAAAAATGAAAATTGGCCAAAACCAATAAGAAGAGTTTTTTTATATTTCATTTTCTATCAAATAAACAATAAAGAAAGTCGGTCAAGACCGACAATAACACACTCTGTACCTGTGAAGTGCTGCCCATCACCGTTGCGACCGGTGCTGCCCATAATTGTTTGTGTTCCTTTATAGCCCAACCTTCTATCTATAAGACTGGGAGATATAACGTTTTTTTCCAAATTCCTTTTGCACAAACTTACTCTGTACCTCTGGTACAGAGTAAGAAAAACGCATTAAAATCAGAGTCGGCGCCATATAAAAAGGTTTAACAGTCATTTAAGTTGTGACTCGATATTTAATCCGTTGAGTGAGACTCGTTACAAGTAACAGGTACAGCTAAGTTATTGCCCATCTCCAGAATGCTGGCATTAGTGTGACCAAAGCAACAGTTTGTGGATGAAAAGAAAAACGAAAATAAGCGAATGGGGAATTGCAATGTGTGTTAAATGGTGGAAAAATGAATAAAACAAAGCACATATGCATTAAAATGGCTTACGCCTGTTGTGATTAGTAAATGATATTACCGAAAATCGAGTGAAGTGACCGAGTAATTGGAATTGCATTGGCAACTTCCCCTCTCCCCGACTCCGCCCTGCATACCTACATATGAAAAACCTGCTGAGTTACAGTTAGACGCCATCTAAAGAGAGGAGAGAGAAATAATTAAGGAACAAAGCAGAGAGTGGGATCGAGGCCTGGCCCACACCTGTCATGGAAAACGAATCAGTCAAATCGGAACACAGTGGACGCTCAAGACGCTCTCGAAATCACAACAACAACAGCAGCAACGGCGGAGGAGGCGGTGGCGGAGGAGGAGGCAGTGTAAACAACGGCTATCATCGGGACAGAGATCGCTCCCGGCACTCGCATCGCAGCACGCACTCATCCAAGTCGGGGGGCAAGGCATACCAACGTGGCGATATGGCTCCTTACCAGACCAGTGTAAACATGACTGGAGATGAGAGCAGAGATGGACAGGAAGTGATTGAGGTGCAGATACTGCCCCAGGACGAGAATTGGGGTGAGAATACTACAGCCGTGACGGGAAACACTTCAGAGCAGAGCATCTCCATGGAGGATATCAACAATATGTGGCATCGGGAGAATGACAAGGGCTTTGGCTTTCGCTGTCGTCGCTACATGGAGTCATGCTTTTATTTTCTGCTCGGCTGTGCTGCGTTCTTCTCTCCGGTGGCCATGGTGGTAATGCCTCACATCGGCTTCTTTCCTTCGGCCTTTGACCATCCAGAACTGACGCAGACGGTGCGCACTCAACTGTTGGCTTGCAGTGAACAGTGCAAGGGTCAGTTGGTATCATTGGCTGCCAGGCTGCTGCTCCTGGCCATAGGCCTCTGGGCGGTGTTTATGCGTCGTACTTCTGCAAGCATGCCAAGGATTTTCTTGTATCGCGCCATTGTGCTGCTGCTGGTCACCATATGCACATTTGCCTATTGGCTCTTTTACATAGTGCAGGTCACGAACGGAGCCCGGATTGTGGTGGAGACAGGCGGCGATGCTGTGGACTACAAATCTTTGGTCGCCTACGCCACGAATTTTGTGGACACTTTGCTGTTCATCCATTATGTGGCAGTGGTCCTGCTGGAGCTGCGTCATCAGCAGCCTTGCTACTATATCAAGATCATTCGCTCTCCGGATGGTGTGTCGCGTTCTTATATGCTCGGTCAGTTGAGTATACAGAGGGCAGCCGTGTGGGTGCTCCAGCACTACTATGTGGATTTTCCCATATTCAATCCCTACCTGGAGCGCATACCCATTTCGATTTCCAAGTCGCAGCGCAATAAAATCTCTAATAGCTTCAAATACTATGAGGTGGACGGTGTAAGTAACTCGCAGCAGCAGAGCCAGAGTCGTGCTGTGTTGGCCGCCAATGCCCGGAGGCGTGACTCCTCGCACAACGAACGCTTCTATGAGGAGCACGAGTACGAAAGACGCGTGAAGAAGCGTCGTGCACGTCTCATTACCGCCGCAGAGGAGGCCTTTACCCATATCAAGAGGATTCACAATGAGCCGGCACCGTCTTTGCCTTTGGATCCGCAGGAGGCAGCCTCGGCCGTGTTCCCCTCAATGGCTCGAGCCTTGCAGAAATACTTGAGGGTCACACGCCAGCAACCACGACACACTTTCGAGAGCATTCTTAAGCACCTGGCGCACTGTCTCAAGCATGATTTGTCGCCGCGTGCCTTTCTGGAACCCTATCTGACCGAATGCCCGGTGATGCAGAGTGAGAAGGAGCGGCGCTGGGTGCAGTCTTGGTCACTAATCTGCGATGACATTGTCTCCCGGCCCATTGGCAATGAGTGCACATTCCAGCTAATCCAAAACGATGTGTCCCTGATGGTCACTGTACACAAGCTACCGCATTTCAATCTGGCCGAAGAAGTGGTGGATCCCAAGAGCAACAAGTTTGTGCTCAAACTGAACTCGGAGACCTCCGTATGACACCATCACCAGGGTCAGGGCCCGGGTCAAAGTCAGCAGCCGCCTTTAATCACGCCCACGCACAGCAATCAGACACAATCGTCCTATCTGCATGTGTTTGTCTGAAAGGTATCCCAAAACGATTCTTTTAATTTAAATAATTTGAATATTTTAACTTTAGTTTTACACACGCCAAGTTGTTGGCTCTTATGAACCGAATATCACAGTGAGGGGCAAGAAACTCTGAGCGCTTTGTAAAAGAAGTCACAGGAAGTTAACCCCCAACTGAAATTTCTATATCAATCAATGCTCAAGCCCAGTGTATCCTAAAACCTAAACAAGAACATATCACACGTCCCTTGAACACAGAGAAAGACTTACAACAAAGTTCCCAAAGTATTAGAAGCCTACAAAACAAAAAGCAGCTCTTTTTCACACAATTTTTATTTTAGAAAATATATTAGAAATACTTTTGATTTTTGAACAATCTTTAGTACTAAGAAACCAAAAAAATTACCCAAATATTGTGGGTTTTGAAACCAGGACTTGCACCAAGAGTGCTGACACAGGTCGACACTCTTTGTGCGACTCTTCAGTAGTGTTGAGGGATGTTCATAAGTGAGTGAATCAAAATGAGTTTCTCACCATGGTGAAATGATTACTTTTCAATTGCTCTTGGTTTTGTTCAGTGACTGTTTACTCAATTGTACTTAATAAGTATAAGTACAATTAATAATTTGTATTAGCATTACTTATTCATATAGAGACGGGTGCATTAAAAGATCCCGCTCCGATTGAGCACTTATTTTCGGATTCATTCTAATTTGAAAGAAGAGAATTATTGAACATGATCTATGAAATGAACAACCTCTATTTAACACTACTTTTCAGCACATTTTTAAGCTAAAATCAAAAAACACAAAAACAAATCACTTTATCGTTCCACAAAGTTCCAACCAACACAAAAACCAGGACAACAAAATGAAAACTGTAACTCGAATGCAACATATGACAAATACATAAGATTTAAGCAAAAAGAGACTGCCGGAAATGCATTTTATATACAAACAAAAAAATTGCCAACTAAACTCACTAAGAAAAATATTACCCACACATATATCCATACATATGTATTTTTAGATCCCAAATTCTAGTACTAAGAAATTATATGAACGATCCAGTGAACCTACTTAATTTATGATCATATACAACCAACTCAACTTAGCCAACTTTTGCTTGTGCATTTATCATTTTGTTTTCTAGCTAAATGCCCTTTTTTATACATATATATATATTGTATGTAAACCTATTTTAGCCTTACGAATACGCAAGCAATCCCCAAGCTCCTTATGCCCAAATATGTACAACTTTTAAACTGTATTTGTTGTATTCTGTAATTAGCTCTTAAAACATCGCAAATCCCCGTATAAATAAAATACAAACCACTTTTTTAACAGCTTTAATCGAATGTCATTTTTCTTATTTGATGGCAAATAAATGGTACTTCCTAATAAAAAATGCATTAGGACACCTCAGAAAATCAATTTCCATTCAGGACACAGGGTCAAAATACGTCGATAAGCGACTGCATTGGGTTTACAAAATCGAAGGAGTTGAATAAAAATGATAATGACTCTCCACAAAACCTATCCGGCAGCAACAGATTTTTGTTTCGACAAGTGCACAGTGGTGCAAGTTCCAAAAATTATGGCACAAACTCCAATTATTGAGGTATGTGCCCCAAATTTGGTTTGTACACATATATTGGGCCCCCGAGACTTGCTTGTTTTTGACCATTATTTATTATAGCTGTCATATAACCGATCCAGCCGATTTCCACCAACTTTGTTGATTTTGAAGCAATTGAATTAGTTCATTTTGGTTTGGTTTTTACTCATATTTTGGGTGCCCTAGGTGACTTTCCAAATTTGGCTCGATTTGCGGCACTAGCTTATACAAGTAAACAAGTTCCTTTGTTCCTTTTTTTATTTATTTAAATGTTCGTTGCACGTCTGTGCGGTTGAGCTCCAGATTTAAAACTAAACTTAAGTCTAAAGTTAACCTATGCAGGAAAGCTCGTTGACTGCGACAACGACAGCGACAGCGGCCTTTTCTAAGAATTTGCGTAGCAGATTTTTGGTGAATTCCTAGAATCCTTAGCTGCAGCTGCAACGGCGACATTTTCTAGGAATTCGCGCAGAAGATTTTTGGCAAATTCCTAGAATTCTTAGCGCAGCTGCGACGACTGAGCTCTGCCTCGGCGCCAGCTTTTGTTGCATTTTTTGGACTGAAGCTGCAACGGTATCGCCTAAACTCCGACTCGACTGTGCTGGTCTGTTTCTGGAATTTATACGAAGCCGGTCGAGCGCTGGGCCGATCCGACCGACTTGCATCAGCTTTTTTGGATTTTTAAGCAAATGAACTAAAATTTGGTTTGTATACGTTTTTTAGCTCCCTAAACGACTCACCAAATTTGGTTAAGCTAAAAAAAACACTATTTCACATAGCTGCCATATAAACGATTTTTTGGACTTGCAGCTAATTTGATGTTTTTGTCGATTTTTAAAAGCGACTTTTTAGAAAAGTGGCAAAAAGGTACAAAAAGATTGCTACCCTCGCATTATATACTTATTGAAGGATAATATAGTGTTAATAGTTACGTTAATCCAAGTCAATTCAACATACTTTTGTTCTACGAAACACAACAAGTTTGAGAGAAAGACTGAGAGAGGCTCGGCTTTGGCCCTCTGGGGCTGTGTCAACTTGACAAGCCATTTTACTACTTTTACTAAATATGTATATGTTGTAAGTATCCACAATACAATTATAAAAATAATTTGTGCACATTTTAATTACCAATTCTCAGGACTAAAAAATAATATAAAAATTTTTTAATTAATTTTCTTAAGGGGATAGTACAAGTTGCGCGTACTGTTTTTAGATGCTGTTTTAAAAATTCACAGAAAGAAACGAAACTATCGGGCCTGTTCCGAATTCCGAAAACGAGTGGAATTGCCGGAAATCGAGTTGATTGCTGTTCCGAATTCCGCGGCTGCTAGGGTTGCTGCATATGAATTTATTTAATCGGACTGCACTTTTTCTATTTCACTTAGCTTTGTTTAACCATATTTGATATCACATATTCAAATGAAATATTTAAATACTGGTTTAAGTAAAAATAAATGGATTTAAAGAGTAAATAAGAGCTTTATAAATTTAAATTAGGGAGATGATGACAACTCTGTCTGCTGACGATAAACAAACATGTACGCGGGCCAGCCAGCCAGCTGTTTTCGAAACCGAGTTCGAAAAGTCGAAACGTAACCAAATCGTTCGGAATTGGGAACAGCAAATTACCTCGTTTTCTTTCGTTTTTACTTTTGAAAACGTTCGGTCGGAACAGGCCTGTTTTTTCCAAACCGGTTGTTTTTTATTTAAAAGTTAATGAATAAAAATAAAAATTTTTGTTCAGAATTGTGACTGGCGAAGGGTCTGAAAAATGCGCCCATGCTCGTCGGGTCGTCCGTTTTCGATTCAAAGGAAAAAGATCGGTTAGTTCGGTTTGCCGACTCAGTTGTATTTTTGACAAAGGTGGACTTGAAAGAAGTTTTTTGTCATTTTTGTAGTCTGTGTAAAAAGAATATACAATTACCTTAAGCTTTTTTTTCCAACAATTGGATAGATTGCCAAAGTGATACTTTCACTCCACAAACTGAACGACTGAATCATTTTACTATCATTTGGTCGTTTTCGGGTTATCACTTCATTGGATTCGTGGAGCGTTGGTTCGATGTCCGAGCCGGGATCGAACCCACGACCTCTTGCATAGCGGTCGCGCACACTAGCCGCTGAACCACCCGGCCACCCTGTGTTTCTTACAATTATACCAATAGTTTTAACCAACTATTTTTATTGGAATCTAAATCTTGTGGTATGTACTATGCGGTAGTACCTTTGGTCTGTAGAAATTAATCGTGGTGCCCTTGTAATTGCGGGTTTTAGAGAGCCATCTTACAGATGAAAAAAATTTTCAAAATTTACAAAATGTAAACGAAAATTCAACTTTACAAAGACCTACCAAATTTGGTTTAGATTGGTTAAGGCTGCGACTTTTTGCACCTAGTAGTACACTGATTCCGCTTTCGTTCCGCTTTGCCTCAAAGTGCACTTTTGCGCACTATTTGAGAAATGATTACCTTTAATGTGATATCCTTAATTTTGGCAATGTTGACTTCAATGTCAATGTTTCTATAGTTGATTTAATAAATATATTTAATTTCGTTTCAAATAAAGTCCACTATCTGCTTCAAAACTCGCGATGATTCCTCATACAATAATGATCTTTCCTAAGGACCTTTAGATACTGTACTAGACCGAAAAACTTTGGTCAATTGTGAAGATATTAATTAAAGCCTGAAAAAATTAAAAAATTTCTATAGTGCATACCTTGCCAAGAAACACCTAGTGCTTGTACCGCCTGAGTTTGACGTAGAGTAAGTGGGGATCAAGTCTTAAAGAAAAATGTATTATATGATCGATTCGAGGGATTGACGGAAAAAAGAACAGAACCTATGAATTTCCGTGAATAAAACTCATCTCCGTAATTCAAAGTGAAAGATGAGTCGTTTTGGGTTCACTTCTGTCTTCTCTGCCAAAAATCCAAAGAAAAGACGAAAAAAGAACAGAAACTGTACCGGAACAAGTACAAAACAAGGGTTAGCTTCTGGTTCTCCTATACCGTTATATCAAAATATTGTTTCTTGCTACAGTTTTAGTTTTGAGCTTTAAAGGGTTAATTGTGTCCAACGGTTCCGGTTTAAGTACATCGTTTTCTGCGATCTCCAGTGGATCTGGTTTTCCTTTCTGCATATATTAAAACCGTATGTGGGTCTAACGAGTTCGTAAAAGTCAACAAGTGTTGCTCTGATTAATCTAATTAATCAATTCATCAAAATGCCTGGGCTTAGATTTCGCATATCAAGTTGAGCACTTCAGTTGGATCGATAAGCCTAATGAGTGCAATTCATTCGAAATTAAATGGAGTACCAGCTGTCGCCCCACTGCGTCGTTCTCAAATTATGTTTACCCAGACAGTTGTTATTTGGGTGCCTGGTGATGTTAAATGTTTATTATTTCCAGCTATATAATAATTACTCTAGTATAAATAAAGGGGAAGGGATCGTCGTCGTCTCGTTATACATATTACATGTGGAATATTCCTAGTAAATAGACTAATCATCAACAGCTTGATGGCTTATTTGGCTTTCGTGCATTAGTGCTGTATTTTGTTATCATCATGGAAACTTATCAATTTTGGAGGCAGGTACACACAATTCGCGTGTGCCGTCAAATTCGGTTTTTAATCTTCACTCTTGCTTGCGCTCTAGACCGTTCTTCTCTGGCTCGTAGAACTCTTCGACAATGGCCTCGACCATACGTTTCAGCGTGTTGGTCAGCTTTTCCCAGTTCTTCTCCTCGGGCTTGCCGCACATTTCCGCATAGTACTTCAACTTGGGTTCGGTGCCACTGGTACGTAAGGTGACCACCAATCCATTCTTGAATGTGAACGTGATCATCTGGGAACTAGCGCTGACCGGCAGCGTGGCCTTCTTATCGTTGGTACTGCTGTCATAGCCTGTGGTCAAGTCACGAACGTGGGCTATCTCAAATTCACCGTTCAGAATGCTCGTCGGGTAGGTGTTCGGCTTGCCATCGTCGAAATTTCGCAATCGCTCAAAGATCCTCTCGATGATTGGTGCACAGCGGGCCACCACATAAGAGCAAATGCTCGTATGAAACCCGTACGTCTCGTAAATGTCACGCAGTTTCTCCTGCAGCGTCATGCACTTCTGGCAGCGCAGATAGCAGGCCATGGTAGCCACATGGGCGGCTGCACTGATACCATCCTTGTCCAACACCATTGTGGAGACCATAAAGCCAATGGCTTCCTCAAAGGCAAACAGCACCGTCTTGCCCGCCTCCTGCTCCTGTATGGCCTTGTTGCCCATCCACTTGAAACCGGTAAGCGTTTCGTGGAATACAAAACCCTCTCGCTCGCCCATGGATTTCAGAATCTTGGAGCTTACGGTGCTGGCAATCATTGAGCATTTGGAAAAATCGGTCACGGTCGGGTTCTGCATCTTGTAGTTTTCCAGGGTCCACCAGCCTAACAGAGCGCCCAGTTCGTTGCCATTGAACAGCTTGTAGTTGCCATCGGGGCCCAATTCGGCCACGGCCAAGCGATCGGCGTCAGGATCATTGGCCAAGATGATTTCGCTTTTATTAGCCTTTGCCGTCTTAATGGACAGCTCCAAGGAGGTCGCACCCTCCTCGGGATTAGGCATGGGCGTGGTGGGGAACTCCGGATCTGGTTCGATTTGCTCGCACACTGGAACAAACGGCTTTAGCAGAACCTTGTCGAAGGCTTGCTTTACATACGGATGGCCTACGCCGTGCATGGCCGTGTACGTAAAGGAAATGTTGCACTTCTGATTCGCCGACATCAGCTCGCACGAAAAAGCCTTCTTGAGATTATCGAAATAGGCAGGTACAACGGCCTCATAGGGATCCTCCAGCAAATCGTTCGCACACATGGCCGATTCGTCCCAAGAATCGCCCTTGGGATCCAGATTGTTCAAGATAGACTCTTGAATCGCCGAATCGTGCGGTGGAATGATCTGTGCTCCATTGGACCAGTAGACCTTATACCCATTGTCCTCTTTGGGGTTGTGGGAGGCCGTTACCTGAACGCCGGCCAAGCAGCGAAGCCTCAAAATGGCATACGGAACCAGAGGAGTGGCCACAAACCGATTAAAGAGATAGACACGGAAATTGTTGTTCAAAAAGATGATGGCCGAAAGCTCGGCGAATCGCTGGCTGTTGTAGCGACCGTCGTAGCCAAAGACAATGCCCCGCTCGGCCCAGTCCTCCTTATTGGGATACTGTGTCTTGATGTACTCGCACAGGCCCTGGGCGGTTCTACAGTATAGGAATAACGTCAGTTTGTGTTCGAGGGGGATGCAATCGGAATACTTACTGAACTACTACCAACTCATTCATGGAATCGAAACCGGCACGCATGCAAGCCCTCAATCCTGCGGTTCCAAATGTGATACGTGTGCAGAGACGCTTGCGAAGCCTATAAAAAAGAATCGTCAGCTAAAAAGGACACACAATCCAACTATCCATCCAACTTACGTGTCCCAATCCTTGGCCTTGATGGCTTCCATGATTTGGCTGGAGGTGCTGGGGTTACGATCCCATTTGATCCACTTGCGAATTTGGCCATCAAGTTCCGTGTCGCCCGACAAGGGCATCGTCTTGAGCTCACATATTGTCCTGCCCAATGGAACAGTCATGTTAACTGGCAATAAGCGAAGGGACTGCCGAAGGGACAATTTATGAAATGAATGGAAAAAACCAATTTTGAAGCCCGAATACATATAAAAGTTTGTGAATCTGTTTATAAAAATAAATGAACATAATTTCAGCGCACTCTTGGCGCACGCAAATGATTTTCATTCACTTTCATAATCAACAAGCAACCCGCAGTGGTGGGGCTGTGGCCCGGATGATCTGATTTTAATTGATAAGGTACTGGCCTGGGGGCCGCCCTACCAAATAGCAAGGTCAAGAGCTTACCCGGTAATCTTGTGCGTGTGTGACCACCACTAAGGCGAAAATTGTAATAAATTAAAATCCGACATGGGCATCGAACTAAAATTGCCATTTATCGTTCACTGCGAATAGTATCGATAGCTTTGATATGTACTCATTACTGTAGCCCTGGTACTTTGTGCCTAGTGTGAACCGTATACATATTTTAGACATGTAAAAATAATATTTTGTACATATTAGTGGTATTCCTGAAAGTGATTTGCTTTCGATTTGCTTTGGATTTCGTGCACAGCGAACAAAAAAAGTAGTGTGCCCAGAAAAAGTAAGGAAAAGAGTTGATTTCTTCGAGGTTGATTACGATTTGATTTCATTTTAGTACCATTTTCTTGCACCTCGCGCTTGGCGGTTGTTTAAATTCTGCTGTTACTTAACTGTGGAAAAAGTTGTAAGTTTTTTCGCATTTAAAATTTTAGTAATTAAATGAACTAAGTTTTTATCGTTTGCATTTTAGAATGCCTACGAGCCTATTGTACAAATAGACCAGCGGCCTAGAGTGGACGATGTCATAAGTGCTCGAGTTTTTGGAATGTATTCGGGGGAACTTATTTGCATAATTCTCATTCAATTCTTCCACCACTTTGTCCTGCCTTTTCCTCTTAAGCTCTGCCAAATGACATATGTCACTTCCCTTGACCTTAACCAAATACATAATTAATTGAATTAACTTTTGTAAATTAGAAACTAGTTTTTACAATTTAGTTCGAACTTTTTTGGTTCGCGCCTTTGTTTAAATTGCCGCCAACTGTTCTGCAAACGAAAGCAAATCGTTCCGTCAACCGCTTTTGATTTGCTTTCACGAAATCGAAAGCAATTCGCTTTCAGGAATACCACTAATCTGACGGAGGAGATAGCATAGAAGCAAACGGCCAGACGGACAGGGCTAATGCTGGATTTATACTGCGTCACAGAGTGTCACATTTCAGTGTCACAATGTCACATCTCTATACGAATTTGACATTGTGACGCTAAAATGTGACACTCAGTGACGCAGTATAAACCCAGCATAAGTCAACTCAGCTCGTCATGCTAATCAAGAATATATATACTTTATGTGGTAGATCCGGACAATTTAATACCCTCTGCAAGGTAATAATTAAACGGAAAAGTACAATACTATAATTTTGCCAAAATTTTGTAAAAAAAAAACAAATGGTGTTTTTTGTGTGGCAAAATCTTGGTATTTTTCCCGCTTCAAATCGCGGTCTCACTGGTCGATAGCTCGCTACTGCTGAGCAGCTCTCCAGCCCTGGTTGAAACTTTTCGACGCTCTGCGAAGAAAAACAATTTATTTACTTTCTATATTTTTTTATCAGAAAAAATGGCTGATGTGTTGGACATTGACAACGCCGAGGAGTTCGAAGTAGACGAGGATGGTGATCGTAAGTGTTGTTATTTATTTTTTCTCATTTGCCCCTATCTAATTCTCGCCATTCCCACACGCGGTGAACGGCTGCAAAAACCCGGCACCTGGCACACAGAGGGAATAGTACGCCTCAAGGAGAAGGCCAAGCATCGTAAAGGACGCGGATTTGGCAGTGATAGCAACACCCGCGAGGCCATACACAGCTACGAGCGTGTACGCAATGAGGATGATGATGAACTGGAGCCGGGTCCACAGCGCTCCGTCGAGGGTTGGATCTTGTTTGTGACCTCCATACACGAGGAGGCACAGGAGGATGAGATACAGGAAAAGTTCTGCGACTACGGTGAGATCAAGAATATTCATTTGAATCTGGATCGTCGCACTGGTTTCTCCAAGGGCTATGCCTTGGTCGAGTACGAGACGCACAAGCAAGCACTGGCTGCCAAAGAGGCACTGAATGGCGCTGAGATAATGGGACAAATAATACAGGTGGACTGGTGCTTTGTCAAGGGACCCAAACGTGTAAAGAAATCAGAGAAGCGACGCAGATAGATGCAGAGATGTGAAGTCAAGCGAATATATTTTACATTTAGAGTAATGGAATAATAAAGTCGATCACAATTTTCCGAATTTTCTGTCGAATCCTAATCTATAATTGAAATTTAGCTTAAAATTGTGGCAAATTTGTCGAATCTCTTTAACTCTTGTATAAATAGATCATTCCAGATGTCCAGCACAGTTGATTTATCTGTATCTGTGGCGGTGCGCATACGTCCCTTGATCAGGTCTGAGTTGGAGCGGGGTTGCCGCTTGGCCGTTCAACGGGCCAGCGATGGATCTCCACAAATCGTGGTTAATCGACAGGATACATTTTCCTTCAACTATGTGTTCGAGCCCAGCGATACACAGCAGCAGATTTACGAGTTGTGTGTACAATCAAAGCTTAAAAAGCTTCTGCAGGGCTACAATGTCACCATACTGGCCTATGGCCAGACTGGATCGGGTAAGACCTACACCATGGGCACTGCCTTTAACGGAGTGCTGAATGAGCAAGTGGGCGTCATACCGCGAGCTGTCCAGGAAATATTTCAAGAGATTGTAAGCATCACAGAGAGTGAGGGATTTAAGTTTGAGGTAACCTGCTCATTTTTGGAGCTATACCAAGAGCAGCTGTATGACCTCTTCTCAAGCCATCCAAGGCGTGAGGATAGTCAAGTGGATTTACGTGAGGATAAGTGTCGCATTGTGTTGCCAGGATTAACCGAGCTAAGTGTAAACTCCGCCCAAGAGGTGACCCAACATTTGATGCGTGGTTCAGCTTGTAGAGCGGTAGCTGTTACGGCTATGAATGACTGCTCCTCTCGATCCCATGCCATATTTACATTGACCGTCTTGGCAAGGAATAGTCAAGGTCGGATGACCAGCTCAAAGTTTAATTTGGTAGATCTGGCGGGTTCGGAGCGCTGCTCCAAGACTTTAGCCAGTGGAGAACGTTTCAGGGAGGGCGTCAACATCAACAAGGGTCTTCTGGCCTTGGGTAATGTCATCAATGTGCTGGGCTGTAAGTGTTTTTCTTTGCCTTCCAACTCAATCGGTTAACTGCTACTAGCGATGGGCGCGGAAAAGAAATTTGATCCCATCCCAAGATACTGTCTCGACCCCGAACCCAAATTTTCGTCGGAGTCAAAGTTTGCTTCCCTTTTTTTAAATACAAATAAGTTTACTCTAAAATGACATCAGTAAACTTTGGTGAACAATCAACGAATTCAGAAAACCTGAGACCCATATACTTGACAACTTCGGTTGCTGATTTTCTTCGTTACTTAATCTCGAGATGTCGATAATTTCACTGGTAATAACTTCTAACATGCCTCGTATTATGCAATGGACCTTACTGTGAGTTTCCTCAGACAATAAACTCAACTAGGTTCGCCCAGACTTGTGTAAATTTTAAGTACATTTAACGATGCGCACTTTTTATTTTAAAATAATATGTCAAAAAAGTCTTATATTTTTATAATTTTGGTCTAAACCGGTTTGAAACCCTGGAAAACCTGATTATGATAATTCCAATTTTGAAGTCAGCCAAAAATTGGTTAACTAACTTGGCAAGGGTTGTTCTTTTTTGTACTACCCAGAAAGCCATGGACAGCATTCCTTCCATTTTTTTAGTCTTTTGTTAAAGTTTTGGTAAGCTGTAAGTCTTAACCCATTTTTCAATCACGAAGTTTTCAATAAGCCCAAAGAAAGTGTGAAGAGGCAGAACAAATATATTTTCTTTTGCCGGCAACTCAGGGATTTTAATGTTGTTATACCCTTGCAGATGGTATTATAAAATTGTGCGGATGTTTGTAACGCATTGAAGGAAGCATCTCCGACCACATAAAGTATATATATTCTTGATCAGCACGATGAGCTGAGTTGATTTAGCCCTGTCCGTCGTCCGTCTGTCTGTTTCTATGCTATCTCCTCCGTCAGTTTGATAGCTATCTTTACCAAACTTTGCACGAAGTCTTTTGGTACATATACGCTGCACTTTTTTGTTTTCCATGGAATCGCCTCCAAACTTCGTATATCTTAGTTAACTATGCTTTTCCATGATTCCACCAAATATGGTCGAAATCGGACATCTATATAGTATAGCTGTCATAGAAAAGTAGAGTCTGTAGTTTTCAATAGAATCGTTTTTTTTCGCTGGCATATATTTGTTTTATATACTTTTACACAAATCTACAAAGTTTTGTCAAAATCGGGTGACTATAGCATATAGCTGCAGTTTGAATAATCGGTAGAAAAAAAAGTTCTAGTGTGAAAAACTTTTTTGCTTTTTAAGGAATCGCCTTAAAAAATGTACATGTTAGTTTGTTATGCTTTTCCAAGATTCCACTAAATTTGGTCGAAATCGACAAATAAAAATTCCGGTCCCAACACAACCTAGCCCGTTCCGTCCCGAACCCGACCTAAATTTTTATTTTTAAATTCAATCCCGTCTCGCCTGATTTCCGCGGGACCCGAAAATCCCGAATCCCGCGCCCATCTCTACTTCCCATCCCAATCGTTCAAATGCTACTCTTCTCCAGCAAATCAGTCGGCGGCGTATGTACCATATCGACAGTCCAAGTTGACACGCCTATTGCAGGATTCACTGGGCGGTAATTCCATTACCTTGATGATAGCCTGCATTAGTCCGGCTGACTACAATGTGGCCGAGACTTTGAGCACCTTGCGCTACGCTGATCGGGCGCTGCAGATTAAAAACAAGCCGGTCATAAATCTAGATCCTCATGCATCCGAAATCCAAATGCTAAAGGATACTGTACAAAAGCTGCGTCTGGAGCTGCTGGAACGCACTCCTGGTTTGGGGGAGGAGCAGGTAACGATACTCCAACAGGCCAATGACCGCTTGGAGCACAAGAACCATCAACTACAGCTGGAACTGCAGCAGGCCCTGGCCGATCTCAATGTTGCCCACATAACCGTGGAAACCCATGACAAGCTAAAGGCGCTATTGCTTCAACTAAGGGTTAAACTGGAACTACGCGAAGGGGCTGTGGGCTACGAGGAACTAACTGAGCTGGTGGATCTGGTGCAAGATGAACTGGAGCGCTCGGAGAATGAGCTGCACTCGCCATGCCAGGCAATGGTGGAAGGTTCGCTTGACGATCTGCAGACCGAGGAGTTCACTCGCAAGCAGCTTAATCTCAATGGGGAACTGCGCAACATTCAACGTCAGCTGGATCTTAAAGAGGAGCTGCACGAGCGCGTTTTGTGCAATTTAAATAAAATTTCCAACGATTTGGATGAGGAAAAGTTGCGGCAATGTGAGCAGAAAATCAACGAACTAGAGAAGGAGCGAGGAGAGCTGCTCAACCAAATACGCTCCATACGTCACAAGGACACTTCAACCGCCAAACTGGCTGAGGAACGGCGCAAACGTCTGCAATCGCTGGAGCAGGAGATAGCCGATATGCGGCGCAAGGTCAACGCCCAGGCCAATATGCTTAAGATGCGCGACAAGGAACGCCAGAAGATACAAAACCTGAGCAGCGAAATTCGTAACATGAAGGAGACCAAAGTGAAACTGATAAGGGCCATGCGATTGGAGTCTGAAAAGTTCCGACAGTGGAAGATATCGCGCGAAAAGGAGTTGAGTCAGCTAAAGAGCAAGGATCGCAAAATGCAGGGTGAGCTGGTGCGACAGCAGACGCTTCATGCCAAGCAGCGGCAGGTGCTGCGACGGAAATGCGAGGAGGCACTGGCCACCAACAAGAGGTAAGTGCAGTATCTCAGATATCAGCCAAGTTTTTAAACTCTTTAACCCTGCTGACAGACTCAAGGAGGCCCTGGAGCGACAAGCCTCGGCTCAAGCACTGCGCCAACGTCCCACCAAGCTGGACGCCTGGGTGGAACGAGAGCTGGATATCATACTGTCGCTAATCGATGCCGAACATAGCCTGGAACAGCTCTTGCAGGATCGAGCTCTCATATTTACGCAATACCAGGAAATGCAGAAAGATCAGTTGCATACGGACGAGCAGAGAAAACTATTTGCCAGCCTGGAAGAGGAACTGGAAATGCGCAATGCTCAGATAGCGGATCTCCAGCAAAAGATTAGCTCCACAAACTTGGACCACCGGTTGCATGTCCTACCGGACTGTGTACAGAGCATTAGTGAATCGCGTGCTATGAGCAAACAATTGCTTAAAACTCTGGTCCAGCAACGGCGAGAGCAGGCCCATAAAATACTGGAGCAGCGGGTCACACTGGATGACCAGCGATGTGAACTGCAGGAACAACAGCAGCAGCTAAAGACTTTGACTAAACACTTGGAACGAATGGAGATGCAACACGAGGAGCAGTTGGTTAACCAGCAACGTGTCTATGAGGAGAGGGTGGGCATGCTCCTAAGTGGCGAGCCCTCTGAGGGCTTGGAAGGTCCAAAAATGTTTGAGGAGCTCCAGCAGAAGCTGGAACTATTGAAATGTAATTTCGAGTCGGAAGCGAATAAGGAGAACAAAGGCAGCAATGAGGAATCACTGGAAGGCTCTAAATTGGCCAGGTGGGCTTACTAAAAACATGCAGTTGTTCTTTTGATACATTTCCTTTCTTTTGTAGAATTGATGAACTGAGATTTCCCACTATCCGGCGGAAATTTTTTTGATTTTTTGTTTATTTTATTAAAATTTTTTTACAATAAACTTTCCCTCCTTATTTCATCTTCTTCTGGTGCAACAGATGCTTTCTCAAGGCCTGCTGCTTGTCTCGGAAACTCTTCTTCACCTTGGAGCGCGCCTTGTGCCGCAACATGCCAAAGTTCTTGGTTTTGCGCTTCTCGCGATTCGTCTTGGAGCAATGTTCGTTTACCCGCCCATCCTTCCAGCCGAAACGTTCGCGATCCTGCCTGCCGGCCTGAACCGTTTCCAGGCGCGACTCCTTGTCGTGCTTGCGCTTCTTAAAGATCATTTCGATGCTATTGAGTTTGACGAATTCGGCACGATCCTGCTCCAGGGGACGTTTACGGGCACTGGTGACGGTCTTTTTAAGATTGGCGGCATTGATGCGCTTAAAATCCTCGTCCGTAAAGATGCGCGTCAAAGCCAACTCTTGGGCGGCTTCCTTTTGGTTGAGCATTTTTAGGTCTGCCTTTTGTTTTTTCTTTTCGCTCAATTCCTGGTCACTTTCAACGCCCTCGTCGGCCTCATCTTCTTCCTCATTGTCTTCCTCCTCACTTTCATCGTCTTCGTCTTCATCCTCCTCCTCATCCTTTCCGCCTCCCTCACCATCGCTATGCGTCACAGTTACCCACTCGCCATCATTGGAGTCCGTCTCCTCATCACTCTCAATATCTATGGTCTTGGAATCCTTGAGCAGAGCTTCCGCACCAAGCACTGTATCATGCACTTCTCGCTCTCCATAGGCGCGTACTTTACGCTCTGCCTGTGCCTCTGTCTGCCTACCGCGATCCTTTTTGTGCAGCAATGCCGGCAGTTGTTCCCTATAAAGCGTGATAAGGGAACGAGCGGCCATCATCACGGACTTCTCCTTATATGTCTTGTACATGGCCAGATCCTGCAACAGCTCCTCGCCCATGGCCAGGGGACAACGCATACAGATCTCACGCGTAGCATTCAAACCAATTGCCATCACATCGCTGGAATTGCGCTCCGTAATGAAATTATTGGCTATCGTTTTCAAGATGGGCTCGACTATGTCACCGGGAACCAGTTCATGCGAGGCCTGGGCGGCAAATTGAAGCACACGGGTAACCTGTCGTTGATGGGGCTGCAGAAAGCGGGTTACATACGGATAAAAGCCGAATAGGAACAACTCATGGATGCCAATCAAACGGGAGATCACATCCAGCTGCATCAGTTTCACCTCGAATCGCTCATTTGAACCCTGCAGCTGCTTGAACAGGCCTTCGGCCATGCCCTGGGGATTGTGAACCAGGTGAATGCCCGAGAAATTGAATACGGGAGCATTCTTCTTCTTCTTCTGCGCCTTTACTGCTTGCTTCTTTATCTGCTGGAGTTGCTTTTGACGTTTCTTGGTCTTCTTGTTGACACGATTGGCCATCAGAGCGCCCTTTAGGTCCACCTCCTTCTCACTGTCCGAGTCGGAACCTTCCTCATCTTCCTCGTCATGACCCAGGAAGAACTTTAGCGATGTGACCAGAACCTTGGTTACCTTGGAAAAGCAGCCCACTGTGGCGATGACATTCACTGTTTTCGCATCATTCCAGATGTTCTTCTTGTACAACTCGATCATTATGTCGGCGGACATCTTTGCCGCCTTGGGATTGGCATCCTTCAGCATGGAATACATGAAGTTTTGCAGGCTCTAAAAACAAATTAGTTGGTAGGTAGTTAGAGGAAAATTCGACGTCTTCACACAGTGCTCCTTAACATAATTTAGGTTTGACTAAAATGACGTCAGAAACGGTGAATGCAGTTTGATTAGTACTTAATTATAGGGCATAAAAGTGTTTTCACTAAAAGCGTAGCTGCTCGTCTTTTAGATATATCATCGAATTAGTTACACTAATTAAAAAAAAAACAGCAAACATTTTTATACTCTGTACCAGAGGCACACAGAGTATATTAAGTTTGTGCAAAAGTATGTAACAGGCATCTCCGATCCTATAAAGTTTATATATTCTTCGTCAGCATCAACAGCCGAGTCGATCTAGCCATGTCCGTTTCAATTTCTTAATGTCTTGTGTCATTGGGATATTAAATAAAAAAGCTAAAAAAAAATTGTATGGCAGCTACAAGAAGTGACAATCCGACTTTTTGCGGTTCCGACATATGTGCAGCTAAAAGATATCTCTGAGCAAAATTTCAGCTCGATAGCTTCAATACTGAGGGACTAGTTGGCGTAAATAGGGACTGACGGACGGACAAAGCTCAATCCACTCAGCTTGAGGTAATGTCTTCGGTATTTATCAATAGATTTTCTTAACCAATACCTTAATTTCTTCCTAGAAGTGCGATTGCTAAGTAGAAAACAACATATTTTGTTTATATATTCATACGTTTAAAAACCAAATTTCATAGATTTTTTAACAAAAAATTTGTTTTTCCAAATATTTTTGCTCATAGAATTCAGACTACTAAGCCGATTTAAAAACAATGTTTTTCTCGATTATTGGAAATTCAGTAAACTCTCGATTTATTGGTTGCTTGACTCAATCTAACTTTTCTGAAATGAGATTTGGGTTATAATAATGTAAGTGAACCAACTGAAAAATTTAAAAACTCATATTAAAAAAAAACCTGACCATAAAACAATTTTTAGTTCGATTTTCGAGTTCAGCAATCCAGACAACATTAAAAAATTGTTGCGCTTTTTTTTTGCTAAGTAGTGTAACCAATTCGATGATGTCTCGAAAAGCCGAGCAGCTACGATTTTACTGAAAATAGTTTTATTCCCTAATCAAACTGCATTCACCGTTTCTGACGTCACTTTAGTCAATCCTAAATGATGTTTAGGAGCACTGTGTCCATTTGATTCTTACCGAATTTAGCTTCATGTCCTTATGCTTGGCATTCATGTTCTTGATGTCCGTGACTATGTGAGTCTGTAGGAAGGTACGTAGATTTTTGTCCGGGCAGCGCAACAGCTGAAAGAACAGCTCCAGTATGTCTAAAGCAGGCACCAGATTTTTATTGCGCAGCAGTATCAAAGCCTTAACGAAGCAGTTCCTCATGGCGGGATCCAAGACGGTGGCATAGTTCTTCAACAGATCAGCCAAATGTTTTGGAAACTCGACACACACAGTGGGATAGCATTGCGCCACCTGGGCAATGAACATTACAATGTCATCCAGCGATTTGTTCTCCTCGCCGGGATTCAAAGCAAACACCCCGAGCAGGCTGAGAAAGTGTTGATACTGAATGTGAAACTCATCGCTGTAGGATTCGGGATCGCGTTTGATGAGGTTCTGCAACTGCGGCAGATTCTCTGGCAGTTGATTGTTATTGGGCCGCACCATGCTGAGCCAAGTTTAATCAAAACGAAAACAAATTTTATGTTGAAATGCACGTGTCGTCTTCTTCATTCAGCCAGTGTTGCAAACCACCGACTGAGTTACGATAGTTTTGCTCAAGAGCGATAAGTTATTCGATAACACATTTTTTAGTCTGGCCACATAGTCACGTAAACGCAAACTTTGACTTAGTCCGGCAACTATCCACAATGATGGAAATGCAGGTTCCCACAGAATTAGAATTGGAGGATGGCGAGGTAAACCTTTGTTATATACTTAAAACGGCAGCGATTATCCTGAAACCTTTCTTACCAGCTGTCAGACAGCGGCGGGGACGACGAGCTTTATACTCCGCTGCAACGACCCGCACCCGCTGTTGCTCCCTCAGCCACAGCCACGGCGAGTGGTGTCCACCTGCCGCCATTGGTCACCAGCCACCAAATTCAAAGAGCTCTCGACGATGAATCTCAATCCCATAGCGACTCCTCGTCGGGCGAATCCTCCGAGGAAGGCTGCATCAAGAAGCTGCGCACCGACGCCGGGCAGAAGAAGCAGCACAAAAAGCGCATCAGGCGCACGGTAATGATGCGTGTTCCACCGCCGCCCGCAGACTCCATGCAGCCAAATCGGGCGCGCTACAAGAAGTACAATGTCTGGACAGCTGCCCTGCAGGAGGAGGCGCTCAGCGAGAACATGCGAGGCTGTGATGTGACCCGCAGCAGCAGCGATAGGAATGTGGAGAACTATGACTTTTCCCTAAAGTACCGGCTCAATGGAGAGAACACGCTAAAGCGCCGTCTCTCGAATTCATCCGAGGACGAGCAGTCCTCGGCCTCCCATCCAGCACACAAACGAGGCCGGCTCTCAAGTCGGGCCCCAGGCGAATATCCGCAGCGGGGAGCGGTCAAGAACCGTCTGGGGCAAAGATCGAGAAGAGGAACTTCATCCACGAGTGGTGGCGGCTCCTCGGACAACTCTTGTGAGCCTCGACACATACTCGACCTGAAGGAGCTGGGCGTCCGTGAACCGTCGGACTTGGCCAGGGAAATGGCCAGTAAACTGTATGAGGATAAGGACGAGCTGATGGGTGAGTGAAACGACCACGCAAAACTAATAAGATTGACTTTTTCCTTCCGGTTCTTAGTGCGCGTGGTGGAGCTGCTGGGCGTGGACTTGTCCCTGGAGCTTTATAAGGAGACCCAGCGCATTGAAGCAGATGGCGGCATGATGATCAAGGTAATAGACTTCCATGGGGTAATACCATATAGAGTAACTATTAATTCCACCACAGAATGGCAGACGAAGACGTACACCCGGCGGTGTATTCCTTTTCCTGCTGAAACACCATGACAGTATCACACCCGAGCAACAAAAGTCCATCTTCAGCGAGGATCGACAAAATCTGAACAAATCTCGCAAGCAGATCGAGTCAATAATGCGCGATCGCAAGGTGGAGGAGTTGAAGAAATGTCTGACTAAACAGAGCACCGAATTGCCTTCATTGAACACACGCAAGGAGCTGAGTGCTGCTGAAAGTCAGCCCGGCAATTGTGAGTGAGCCTTGAATTGAGCCATGTTAACCATTTCTCAATCCCTTTTTTAATTTTTGACTTTCAGTATCCAATCCACCGCCTTCACCTGTAAATCACGAGCAGGGCAGCAGTCCCGAGTATCGGCCACACGAGTTTAACATAAATCTCGAGGACAATTCGGAACTGCCTTCCACATCAAAAGCCGCAGCTGCGGCCAAGGAGCTTGTCAGCTACGATGATGACTTTTTGGATGTGAATTGTGGCGACATGGACTTATTTTAGGTGGAACGAAGCGCCAAGCGCTACAGTGTGCCGGATTTTTGTACCACATCTCTTGTACTAGCTAGAACCATACTTGTACAAATAAACAAATGCATAGCGTGTTATAGGCTAGTTCCACTGACACATATATGTACATTTTGAAATTTGTCGATTCCATACAAATGTACATTTATGTACATTTTAAAGTTTGGTGATTCCACTGGAAATGCACATTCTCAACCGACAACATGGCAACATAAGCTTGCGTTTGTTTAGTTTCTGATTTTGTACACAAAAATAAATAATTACAAATAAAAAATGTATATAGGAGGCCTTGTCAAATATATGTACATTTGCCCGAATGTATGTGTCAGTGGAATCAGGCTATAAGTACTTTAGTACGCATTAAAGCTTCTTTCAAAAGAATAGTGGTGGGAAATGGAGTCACTAGCAATTCGTACCTAAACTCATTAGCAAACAGCTTCGGAGTCCGACCGCTCCGGAGACTTAGGAATTTTTGGGAAATCGGAACCGAGCCCGTTTTAAATAAGAAAAAAGACATATTTTCATGATTTTTATTTTACAAAGGTTTATTTTTTGGTAGCATTTTGAAGGTTAACGGTGAGTACTGAAACCGTTTGAATTTTCCTTCAAGAAATTTACTAGGTATTCCTTTTTCGCGTGAAGGAGTCCCAAGAGAATACGCTTCGACCGCAGAATGCACACCACCCACAACAGCCGAGCCAGCTTTGGTGACAATTTTTAAACTACTTTTGTGTATTGCTTTGTTTCAGAGATTCAAGTAATTTTTTTATGTGGAATTTGACAGCTGGATTTTTGCTTAAAAATGTCTTTGATTATAATTCTATAAAATGGCAAAAATGCAACTCTTCGTAATGACTCTTCGTCTCGTCAATACCTTTTGAATTATGTGTAGAAAAAGTGTAAAAATGACAAAAGGACCGGTCAAGTGGATTTTGAACTATGATGTTCATCGACTTCAAAAATGTTGCTTGCGAGAAAATTGATTTAAAGTGTTGTATACTTATAGCCAATTTACATTATGGCATAAAGGCTGCCTTTATCACTTGTCGTTGGATACCAGCAAAAATGCGTTTACACTTAGATACCGGCAGAAATCTTCACGCTTTTGTTTACTTTTGACTTTGAAAACAAAATATAAAAAAAATTGCTCAATTATAGAAGCGGTAAATGTTACTAGCTGGCCGTGTGGCTCAGCGGCTAGTGTGCGCGACCGCTGTGCAAAAGGTCGTGGGTTCTTTGAATAAACCTTACACCCTGTCACCCCTCTATGCTGTTGGCGCCAGCTTTGTAGTAATTAGCCATGAAAAGCTTCTCAAACTTTCGTTCGGATTCGGCGTTAAACTGTAGGTCCCTTTCTCTTGTGCGAAAATTAGAAGGGGGAACTCAGGACCGCAAAGACTGCAAAAACCGACGACACCGCCGTCTCAGCCATCACCACCAAACCACGCGTTATTCTGTATGCCTTTAAATCTTATTATAAATTGTAGCTCAAGCCCGCTTGGCATTTTGAAACGAATTTGGAATGCAGGCATTTAGCTCAATAAAGGGCTGTTATTTCTCTAGAACGTTGAAGTCGAGGCTTCAAATTCCCGTAGAAGCATCCTTTTTTTTAAATTTATTAATTTTTTAAGGTGTTTTTAGCTTTGTCTATATATTTTACAATGCATTAATCCATTTTTTATGACCCTAACGTCAAAATATACAAAATTTATGGGCTAAAATATATTTAGCCTCTTGAACGTTAAGGTCGTGGGTTCAAATCCCCGTAGAAGCATCTGTTTTTTTATGTTTTTGTTAATTTTATTAATTTCTTTAAAGTGTTTTAGCATTGTCTATATTTTTTGCATTACATTTATTGATTTATTACGAAGATAACGTCAAAATATTGGACTATTTTTAAGCAATCAAATTCTTTAATTTTTTTTTTACCTAAAATTGAAAGACAGGCTATATTTAAAATTTTTAAGGCAATTATTGCCTAAAAATAAAATTTTAGGTCATAAAAACCAGATTTCTAAAATTTTAGGAATCACTTTTTTCTCAGTGTAGGGCGAACAATTTGATTAAAAGTGATAAAATCGACTGAGCTCGCTTTGCTGATCAAGAATATACGAGTATAACTTGTGTGATAAGTGCTTTCATTGAAAGCATTTTTGTACTAAGAAAATGTTAACAAACAATATGATAAATGCCACGACCAAAAAAATGATTTTCTATTATTTTAACAGGTTGGCTGATAAGTCCCCGGTCTAACAAAGAAAAACACATTTTTTTGTCAAAATTCGTTTTTATTATTCAACATAGTTCCCTTCAAGAGCGATACAACGATTATAACGACCTTCCAATTTTTTGATACCATTTTGGTAGTACTCCTTCGGTTTTGCCTCAAAATAGGCCTCAGTTTCGGCGATCACCTCTTCATTGCAGCCAAATTTTTTCCCTGCGAGCATCCTTTTGAGGTCTGAGAACAAGAAAAAGTCGCTGGGGGCCAGATCTGGAGAATACGGTTGGTGGGGAAGCAATTCGAAGCCCAATTCATGAATTTTTGCCATCGTTCTCAATGACTTGTGGCACGGTGCGTTGTCTTGGTGGAACAACACTTTTTTCTTCTTCATATGGGGCCGTTTTGCCGCGATTTCGACCTTCAAACGCTCCAATAACGCCATATAATAGTCACTGTTGATGGTTTTTCCCTTCTCAAGATAATCGATAAAAATTATTCCACGCGCATCCCAAAAAACAGAGGCCATTACTTTGCCAGCGGACTTTTGAGTCTTTCCACGCTTCGGAGTCGGTTCACCGGTCGCTGTCCACTCAGCCGACTGTCGATTGGACTCAGGAGTGTAGTGATGGAGAAATGTTTCATCCATTGTCACATATCGACGCAAAAACTCGGGTGTATTACGAGTTAACAGCTGCAAACACCGCTCAGAATCATCAACACGTTGTTGTTTTTGGTCAAATGTGAGCTCGCGCGGCACCCATTTTGCACAGAGCTTCCGCATATCCAAATGTTGATGAATGATATGACCAACACGTTCCTTTGATATCTTTAAGGCCTCTGCTATCTCGATCAACTTTATTTTACGGTCATTCAAAATCATTTTGTGGATTTTTTTGATGTTTTCGACGCTAACCACCTCTTTCGGGCGTCCACTGCGTTCACCGTCCTCCGTGCTCATTTCACCACGCTTGAATTTTGCATACCAATCAATTATTGTTGATTTCCCTGGGGCAGACTCCGGAAACTCATTATCAAGCCAAGTTTTCGCTTCCACTGTATTTTTTCCCTTCAGAAAACAGTATTTTATCAAAACACGAAATTCCTTTTTTTCCATTTTTTCACAATAACAAAAGTTGCTTCACAAAAGACGCTCTATCTCACAAACTAATTGACCGACAGACGTCAAATTTTGACACGAATCATTTGAAGGTTAGTACTATATAAAAATAATATGCATTCAATACTAGCGACGCCATCTATGTGTCAGACCGGGGACTTATCAGCCAACCTAGTAATTGTACCGCTTAAGGTATCGATACTGATAACATCTGCAGATTTGCCTTAAAATTATCGCTCATCCTTAAAAAAAAGTATCGATACAGCATTGACAACAACGCGATGCCGAGCTAAGCACACCACCAATAGAATTTTTTTATTATAAATGTACTCTAAAATATACTCTAAAATTGTTTGTATTTTTGTGTTGTGCGGGTACCCAACAAATGCCGTTGCAGATACGACTATTGTGCTGATCTAAACAGAGTTAAAAACATTTGTGTATTGTAATGCGAAAAACTCGCTCACAGACTCAGAAGACGCAGGCGGCGGAGAATGCAACAAACATTTCACAGCCCCCAACATCAGCGGCGCCGACACTTTTTGATGCTGGCAAATACAAGGTAGGCTTACCCTCTTCCCTTTCATTTAGTTATTAAGAATTTTCGCCAAGTGAACAAATGTCAATTGATAAGCATACGCTTCATAGTTTATGCATCGGGAAATCAAGATCTTCAGAAAATTGTGATATGCTGAGCCGGGTAATTGGTTTTTCCTACTCATTAAGTGGGGCATTAGTAACACGGGACTGATTTCTAGAATCCCTTTGCAAGCTATGGCTTGGCTTGGCTTTTTTCACAGTGTTTACCTTAGCAATTTCTCGTATAAACTCTAGAATCTATCGATGTGCACAATGCCGGCCGTTTTTGATTTTTTTTGTCATCGGCTCTTTCGCTCGGCAGTGCTATCGGGCCATATGGTCTCCTTTTACAACACTGCCATCCGCCATATTTCCTCAGACCGAAGCATTCGTGTGTGTTTGTGCGGATCTGCGGTGTTATTTGTTAAAGAATTTGGCAAAACACACTTGTTAATGTTAGTAACTTGTTATAGTTTAAGTTGTTAAAAACCGCTATCGGCAGAAGCGAATGGTTGCTGAGAAATGAAGCCGTTTTCGCGGAACGCCATTGCACAGTCAGGTAAATTGCCACAAATCGGGGCGAAATTTTGCCATAAATGCAAGTGGAAGTGTCAATAAAATGCACCTCGCTTAGGTATAGACAATTTTTCCGTGGAACTTCACCAAATTGTAAAATGTTTGAGCCGGACGCACTTTCTTCAATCTCTTCACATGCACACACACAAACACATGTATACTCGAGCGCCTGTGCCTGTGTGCGTGTGGAGTCCCGCTTTTTGACAAACGGTTTATTTTCTTTTGTCTTCGTTCATGTCTTGTCCTTCGCAGGAATGTGAGCAAATGGTGCAGATGCTTCGCGTCGTTGAGTTGCAAAAAATCTTATCGTTTCTAAACGTTTCCTTCGCTGGCCGAAAAACCGATCTTCAAAGCCGCATCCTCTCGTTCCTGCGCACCAACTTGGAACTGCTCGCGCCCAAGATACACGAAGTTTACGCCCAATCTGTTCAAGAACAAAGCGCCACGCTGCAGTACATCGATCCTACCAGAATGTACTCGCACATGCAGCTGCCACCGTCGGTGCAGCAAAATCCAGCGGGTCTTGTGGGCGGAGCACCTGCCCAAGTGCAAGGTGGCCAGATGCCCGTCGCGGGCAATGCACAGGGCAATGTGATGCCATTTCTGCACACACACAGCATCAATTCGCAGCTGCCAATCCATCCGGATGTACGACTGAAAAAACTGGCCTTCTACGATGTGCTTGGCACCCTGATCAAAGCCATCTACCCTGGTGCCACGGAACACACAGCGCGTCCAGGAGGTGCCTTTCTATTTTACGCTGACGCCACAGCAGGCTACGGAAATCGCCTCAAATCGCGATATACGCAACAGCTCCAAGATCGAGCACGCTATTCAGGTGCAGCTACGTTTCTGCCTGGTGGAAACGTCTTGCGATCAGGAGGATTGCTTTCCGCCCAATGTGAATGTAAAAGTCAACAACAAGTTGTGTCAGTTACCTGTAAGTGTTGCAATATCATCAATCTATAGACGAGGCCAACATTTGCTGTAATCTCCACAGAATGTCATTCCTACAAATCGCCCAAATGTGGAGCCCAAACGTCCGCCACGGCCCGTGAATGTGACGTCCAATGTCAAGCTGTCGCCGACGGTAACCAACACCATTATGGTGCAGTGGTGTCCCGATTACACGCGCAGCTATTGCCTGGCCGTGTATCTGGTGAAAAAGTTAACCTCCGCACAACTCTTGCAGCGCATGAAGACCAAAGGCGTGAAACCAGCGGACTACACACGTGGCCTAAGTAAGTCCCTCTGCCTGACTCTACCGACCACTCAGTTACTTATGCATTTATCCACTGTTCCCTTTGCAGTCAAAGAAAAGCTAACCGAAGATGCCGACTGTGAGATAGCCACCACCATGCTGAAAGTATCGCTCAATTGTCCGCTAGGAAAAATGAAAATGCTGCTGCCATGTCGCGCCTCCACCTGTTCGCACTTGCAGTGCTTTGACGCCAGTCTATACCTGCAGATGAATGAGCGCAAGCCCACCTGGAACTGCCCGGTGTGCGATAAAGCGGCCATCTATGACAATCTGGTTATCGATGGGTATGTTCCAGCGTTCAATTGAATGTTTTTAATGCTTTACATCCCTACCCAATCTCTTCTTGCAGCTACTTCCAAGAGGTATTAGGATCGTCTCTACTCAAAAGCGACGACACAGAGATTCAATTGCATCAGGATGGCTCCTGGAGCACACCGGGACTGCGCAGTGAGGCACAAATTTTAGATACACCGTCGAAACCAGTTCAAAAGGTTGAGGTCATCTCGGATGATGTTGGTAAGTGCTCAAAACAAAGCAGATTGACAAACTCTAGTTTTATTTTTTCTTTCTTCTAAACAGAGGTGATTGCCGATGATGCCAAACCCGTTAAGAGAGATCTATCACCAGCGGCAGATGACCAGCCCACGTCCACGTCGAACAGTGAAACTGTAAGACTTGTTTTCCTCCTATTTCAATTTGGCCCGGTATAAAGAACTTTTGTTGTCCACAGGTCGATTTAACGTTGAGCGACTCCGACGATGACATGCCGCTGGCCAAGCGACGTCCACCTGCTAAACAAGCCGCTGCCACTTCTACATCGAATGGTGGCGGCGGTGGTGGTGGTGGTAGCCAACGTGCCATCACTCCAGCACAGCAGGCGCAGCAAACTGGTACGTTGGATCCATTTTTGCAATAAGCCAGACAAAAACAAACAAAAATCAGACATGACTTTGTATAGCAAAAGAATATTTTATTATAAATAATTTATAAATCGCTGATTAGGTTTTAGACATAAGAATTTCCATACCCCCTACCCGCACACACACACACCCATACACACTCACTCTCCCATCAAAGAAACTACCAAAGTTTCCGCTTAGCCAAAGTTCTGTTTCAAAAAAAATCAAAATGAAGTTTTTGTAAATATCAACTAAATTATTGAAAATACAAAAACAAAATAATTAACAGAGAGATGCAAACCGTTTGAGTTGAGCCAGTTTAAGTTTAAAATTTTCTGAATTTATTGGGTCAGAAAATAAATAATTAAATTGAGTGCGTTTTAGAAATCTTAAGTATATGAAGCAAAGGTCGAGTTTCAGAGACCAGAGTACGCATGTCGACTATAGATTGACAAATCAATAACCTTGGCATATTTAATTTCAACTGAAATAAAGCCAAGATTATTTAAATTTGACTGATTTAAATGAAGGCACAAACGCTTCAACGATTTTAAAAGCTATGAACCAAGGTTCGGGTTAGAGATGGGCGGGGCTCTGCGTGATTTAAAATTGGGTTTGGTATCGGAATGGGACATGAAGGATTATCGAAATCTTGGAATGGTAGGGAATACATTTATGATCACCAATTATTTGTTTGTCAGCAATTTAATAATGTATAGTATCGACAAATCTGTCTGGGAAATTATTGGAAGAAGATTCTGTTCCTAAATATTTATAATTATGAACTTATAAGAAGATTTTATTACATCTAAGATTTCGATCAAATTAAATATTAAAAATTCATCGCAAAAAAGTTAAAATCCTTTTTTGACTAAAATGTTAAGGTGTGTCGAAAATCGTATCGGGAGATCCGGATTGAATTTAATATTTAATTTATTAAATTAGAGTTTGTGATCGGAACCAAATATATGTTCGTGAACTCAAAACACCCATCTTTAGAAGGAACCTCAAAACATTGCGTTTGATAAGTAGCCTAGCTTATAGTTTATCTAGTTATTAGTGTATTTAGTACTTAGTTCAAGTAGTTTCTTCGTTCGTTTGGTCAAAAGATATTCAACCAAACCAGTTTTCGGTTCGGAATTAATAAAAGTTCTGCTCTCCAAGAACTATTCGAAATGTAATGCCAACAAGACAGTAGAATGAAAATACTTGCAATTATAAGGTTAAAAGTCGAATGACATAGAAAACAGGCCTGAACAGGCAGATGACTGCTAAATAATTGGCTCTTCCAATGCCCAAAGACAAATAATTTTGGACTTAATAGTCCTTCTAACTGTATAAAAGAGCAGTAATGCGCATATGGGCATTCCACAGAAAGGTCAGCCGATACCAAAAAATTACAAGTACTTAAAACCAGGGCTGCAAACCGACTTTTATTTTACTGTGAACCGAACCTTAAACCGAGCCTTTTTAGAAATAAAAGCTAAACCTGTTCCGAACCAAAAATTTCAGTTCGGTTCAAGAAAAATTATAGACATGAGCAAATTTGACCTACTGCCTAGCGAGTGCTTCTGTTATCTGGTCGGTTTTGGGCGACTAAGTCTTACCATCGGCAGGAAAGTTCAATAAATCTTCTTTAAAAACGTTTAGAATTACTTAAAAAATCCCCACCCATGAAAAATCCTCGACTCCACAGCTTATCAAAAGATTCACAAAACAAGAGCTAAGCATTACATTGGTAATAGTTTTCATATGTAGACTAGGAAATGGAAATTTTACGGAAAGTAAATTATATTTTAGATATTCTCATGTGTTCCTCAAATCACTTTCAAAAACGACACAATTCCCAAACGAGTTAAGTCGTTTTAAGGCCGATTTGAAGAACCAAAACCTCTGTCTAAAAAACCTCGAATATCAAATTTCCAAACCTTAACCATTGGTAAATATTGGTTCGAGTCTGCGAACGAGATCTCCGAAAATTTTGGTTTGAAGCCCTGTTAAAAACACTATGTTTTATCATAATTTCATTGGGAAACAATCATATTCGGGGGTGTCCCAGAAATTAACTAGGAGGAGTTTGTTTGTATAGTGACAAGAATAATGTCGGCTACTAGATTCTAGGGAAGGAAAACCGTACTCATCAAATCTACTTTGCCTTGAGCAGTAGGTTTAAAATCTCTCAACTTTTGCCATCTAGTCTATTAGCCCAGCATTTTGAAGACGCTTCACATATAAAGGCAAGAACTTTTGTTTCGAAATGAAATCGTATTTATACGAAAACATATATATAAAAGTGAAAGTATGTTTGTATGTTTGTCCCTTATGGGCGTCTAAACCGCTGAACCTATCTTCACGAATTTTCCACAGTATGTTCATGTCGATCAGGAAAGTGTCATAGGCTATGTCTCATGTCTGTGAAATGGTCCGAAAACCGCGAAATTTGCAAAATTATACCGTTCATCCGATTGTTATGAAGATTTGGGAATGGTTGAACGCTTGACGGGAAGGTTTCTAAGTTGAAAAAATTTTCGGAAAACGGTCAAAAAACAGCGAAAATTGCAAAATTTCGTTTTTGCTAAAACTTTGGGAAAATTGATCGACGCTAGCCCGGGAAGGTTTCCAAGTAAAAGAAACCGCGAAATTTGCAAAATGTTCGATTGTTATAGAGAATGTTTGGACGCTTGCCCGCGAAGGATTCTGAAAATTCAAAAACTATACCGTTCATCCGATTTTGGTCAATGGTTAGACGCTTGGCCGCGAAGGTTTCTGAGGTCCAAAAATCGCGAAATTTGCAAAATTACCTTATGAGTATTTATGAAAGCGCTTAGTGCTTATAAAGGGTGATTTTTTTACAGCTATAGGAAAGTTTTAAAAAAAAAAAAAACATAAAATTCAGAAAAATGTCTGAAATCTTTATTTGAATAGATAGTACGGTCCATATAATTTAATGTTTGAAGATTATTTCATGCAAATGTTGACCGTGGCTGCGCCTCAAATGGTCCATCCGCTTATTCCAATTTTGGCACATTCTTTTCAACATTTCGGCCGGTATCTCACGAATAAATGCTTCAATGTTGTCTTCCAATGCGTCCATTGAAGCGGGCTTGTCTGTATAGACATGAGCTTTAACATAGCCTCACAAAAAATAGTCTAAAGGCGTTAAATAGCACGATCTAGGCAGCCAATTGACCGTTCCCGAACGTGAAATAAAATGTTTACCGAACTCGCCTCTCAATAAGTCCATAGTTGCGCGTGCTGTGTGGCATTTGGCACCGTCTTGTTGAAACCACATGTCATGCAAATCAAGCTCTTGCATATTGGGCAAAAAAAAGTTGGATATCATCTCACGGTAGCGCTCATCATTCACAGTTACGTTACGATTGGCATCATCTTTGAAGAAGTACGGTCCAATGATGCCACCAGCCCATAAACCGCACCAAACTGTGACTTTTTCTGGATGCATTGGTAGCTCTTGCAATGCTTCTGGCTGATATTCACTCCAAAATCGACAATTCTGCTTATTTACGTACCCATTGAGCCAAAAATGAGCTTCGTCGCTGAACACAATTTTTCGGCAAAAAAGTGAATCTTCGGCCAACTTTCCAAGAGCCCATTCACCAATAATTCTACGTTGCGGTAGGTCGTTCGGCTTCAATTCTTGCACCAGCTGTATTTTGAAAGTCTACACACCTAAATCCTTCCGCAAAATTTTCCACGTTGTTTAGTAACAGAAGCCCAATTACTGCAAACGGCGACGAATCGATAATTGATGGTCATCATTAACACTGGCCGATACAGCTGCGATATTTTCTTCAGTTCGCACTCTACGTAAGCGTGTTGGTGGTTTAATGTCCAACAATGTAAATTTGGTGCGAAATTTAGGCACAATAGCCCAAATAGCCGCTTCAGTGGGTCGATTAGACTGACCATAAAATGGAAGAAGCGCGCGATGAACTTCTTAACAGAGCACGCATTTTGATAATAAAATTCAATAATTTGCAAGCGTTGTTCGTTTGTAAGGCGATTCATGGTTAAATTATAGACCAAACTGAAGATGTTTGACAGTGAAACAAAACACGAAACGTGCGTGAGCTATTTAAACCAGTGTTGCCAAAAAGATAATAGCTAAAAAATCACCCTTTATTACAATGCAGGCGTTGGTAGATGGAAGCTGTAGATTACACTGTCCAAAATATTGCGAAATTTGTAAGTTCTGGACCTGATCCTGGATTATTGTGAAGATTTGATAGACGGCAATTGTAGGTGGGTAAATAGGAGGTATAAACAAAACGGTCAAAAAAGTCATGAAATTTGCAAAAAAAATTCATGAGTTTAGATTAAATGAAGATGGTTTAATAGAGAAAAAGATCGAACGGTTCAAAATGTTTATGGCGACTTGCAGCCAACACTAGCTTAAATACAGTCGCTCTCATAAAAATCATAAGGACCCGGGCGATCAGCCCGGGTATTTAGCTAGTATTAACATAAATGCAGATCGTCTTAAAATTAGTTGTATTAAGGATTTCGAACGGATTTCGCAGATTTTAGCTATTTTGTGAAAACAAAAAAAACACACTTCGATATCCTGTCACATCACGTATGCCTTATTGTCTGCCAGTATTTTGGGACCTTTCCTTCTTTAACTCTCAGTTTTTATACCCTTGCAGAGGGTATTATAAAATTGTTCGGATGTTTGTAACGCATTGAAGGAAGCATCTCCGACCACATAAAGTATATATATTCTTGATCTGTCTGTTTCTATGCTATCTCCTCCGTCAGTTTTAAATCTATCCTCACCAAACTTTGCACGAAGTCTTTTGGTACATATACGCTGCACATTTGTCGGAACCGGCCGGATCGGATGACTATAGCATATAGCTGTAATAGGAACGATCAGTCGAAAAACTAGTTCTAGTGAGAAAAACTTTTTTGTTTTTAATGAAAATGTCCTTATCATTGGCATACACTTATTTTATATACTTTTACACAATTCTACAAAGTTTGGACGAAATCGGATGACTACAGCATATAGCTCCCATAGGAACGATCAGTCGAAAAACTAGTTTGAGTGAGGAAAACTTTTTGTTTTCAATGAAAAAGTTCTTTTTATTGGAAAATTCATATTTTATATACTTTAACACATTTCTACAAAATTTTATCAAAATCGGATGACTATAGCATATAGCTGCAGTATGAATGATCGGTCGAAAAAGAAGTTCTAATAAAAAAAAATTTTTTGTTTTCAATGGAAGCTGCAAGGGTGTACAAAACTTCGGCCGAGCCGAAGTTAACTTTCCCCTATTTTATAGTGCTACTAAAATGCTATTCAGAAACCAATATGGGCAACAATGAAGGTTAAAAAAAGCGACATGTGCGTGCTGTGGAAATGCCCTTATTTTTGATTGTCACTGCACGCGCATTATTTGACTATAAGTAAATTAACAAGAGAACTCATACTATATTTCGACATCGTACTCGAAACCGAGGTCAAGCTTAGAGTTCTGCTCGCGGACCCGGTTTCTAAAGGCAAGAAACTTAAAAAAAGTTTAGTATGTATGAACTTAGCAAATAATAACTTATCAAAGCGCCGTGGCATAGATGTTTAAGTATTTGTGGTTAATATTAGGTATTTTTTAAATTAGGAGCAGACGAAGGGCGTTCCTAAAAGCAAAGTAAGGGACTGATATTTTGAGAGTAGTGCCTCACGTGTCTCACTTTTTCTTAAAAATGGTACAAAACGCGGCTATCCATAAAATACATTGAGAAAGGTTTCCACAAAATTTAACTAATTCAATTTATGACAATTTTTGTAATACAATTTTGTAACCAGATGTTAAGGGTTCGATTTATAATCCGATTCAATGGACAAAAACCCCACACATGTTCTTAGAAGTTTGACTCCTGACTGATTTGCAGCCTTGATCATTTAAGTTGGGGCCATTCAGCAGATAATGTCGATTTTATCTACTAAATGGATTGAGTGCGGAGAGCAACTACAGATCTCTGGTCAGCTCTAAGCATAGATAATAAAATTTTCAGTGTGACCAACTATTTGTAATACATACAGCCCTGTTCCCGTTTTCGATTTCGATCAGATCATGCGGAATCGGAATTGGTAGCTGTTCCCGTTTCCGAAAAACGATCAAGTACGGCAAGTTTTGCCTAAAAGTCAGGACTTTGCAGTGATTTGAGCGATTTTTATTTTAACATGTAAAATATTGTAGAGATTTTAAAGTATTCTGATATATCTAGACTTCAATTTTTAAAAAGTTTTATTTTGTAATCGAAACATAGACGAAAGAAAAACGATCGAAATGAAACGAGCTGTTCGAATCTCGCATCACGTGCTGATCGAAATTGCCAAGGCTGCCTTTGGCTGAATTAAAATTCGATAACGATTCGAACATTCATTCGAAAAGACAATCGATTTCTATTTCACTCGGAAACGGGAACACCAAAATGAAAACGATTCGGAATTGCGATCGTTTTACTTTTCAATTCCACTCGGAAACGGGAATAGGCCTAATAAATACATAATTATTTCGTTCTATTGTATTTTTTGAAACCAAGTATTAAGCCACTTAATCCTTGCAAGCCTGCAATCAATGCCATTCAGCAGAGAATCTTCAGATATCGATAATCCGAAATAAGTAAATATTATTGACAGAACAGATAAAGATTTTAAGTATTGAAATTTTATTGTAGCATTGTCGATCTATCACGGCAAACATGTATTGATAAATGGGTTTACAAACTTAAACAAATGCTCTGTTGCAATAAGGATAGACTGATTTTCCAGCTTAACCTCTTTTGATTGAATTCGATTGGGTATAGATAGCTTGAAAGTTGATTATGAGATCGATAGAGGGCAAGCGCCCTGTTAATAATAAGTTAGTTAGATGCCGGCCAACCCAAGCCACCGGGGGCCGAAGAACTTCGTGTTTTTCACAAAGACGAGAGCCCAGTTTATGACTGTGTGAATGGGTGAGTATTGAAAATCAAGGCAGTCTGGTTTCGAATTTTATTCACACCCACACAAGCTCATTGTTCTATCCTCTTCATTTGGTGTAAGAACTCGAACAGTTAAAACTCGCTCGACTAAAAGGTACTCACTGGCAGAATCTCTTGAATAAAGACATAATATTCTTAGGACCGAGCTCGCATCTTCTAGTTATCAATATGTTGCATACAAACTAACAAATAACCGTGTAACATATAAGTTTATGTGAAACGTAGTAGTTATGAGCTAGGTTAATATTTGAGAAATACAAAAGGCCAAACCAGGCCAGCCAAGCGGTTTGCATTATCACTGAAATAAGACTAAAGGCCGATTTCTCGTCTACAAATAACAGAGAAAATTGAAATTTTTTTTAGAAAATGAGAAATCGGGCCAAAAATATATGTAAAATTTGTCGGGTAAACTTTATGTCTTTGTACAACTACCGGAACTTTTGGGAAGGCAGGACTTTAGGTTAATACATAGAACGTATAATACCTAGATGTGACAGTGTATACAAAAGATGTTGAGTCACATTTATATATCGACTTGCGTGATTTGTAAAAAAATGCAATGTCGCATCTAGTTAATGTATGGTCTTGTTTTTTTTTGTAGCTATAAGCAGCAAGCTCACAGCAGGCTAGAATGCCTACCAGTTCCATCCCTGTGTGTGCCTGAGCTTACTAATACTAATTCCAGCCTCGCCCCCTCATTCATAGGATCGAATTGAACTCTATTTTAATTTGCTTTAGTATTTTATAGTAGGCCTTGAGCTTTCGTCTCTCCCTTCTCTCATTTTCAGTTTATCATTTTCAGTTTTAAGTTCCTACGCACTTGAAAAAACACAAAAAAAAATTGTAAATATTTTAAAATCATGATCAGTAAAGCATATGAACATCTGGCCATCGTTGGCATTGGCGCTTTTATGCATCTGACCAGTTTAAGTCTTCTTTCGACCCTAAATTGTAATGCCGTCGTGTTAATCCCAAATCCAGCTTCCCTTTTGGTCAGCATCTCGCTGCTGACCTTGCTAAGTCATTGGCGTCCCACGTGGAATCAAAGCTTGGGAATTTTGCTATTGGAGCTGTTAATCATACTCTTTGTGGTGGAGTTGTTACTGGTGCAAGTTTGGGTACCGCTGCTGATGCTTTTGAGCCTCATTTGCGATATAGTCACGCAAGCCCTACTTGAGTCCAATGGGGAATATTTGGTGTTTAAATCTCCACAATTGACCAATTGGTTGCGTGCTGATGCTTTTTATTATGCCCGTTTCCTGCTGGGATTTACCATTGCCCTTGGGATTGTGTGGTCTCAGGGTTGGTTGTGTGGCCTTAAGCAGTTGGTGCAACGAAGTGATCAAGATCAGCAGCAGCAGACCTTGAGTAATTTAAAAGGGCAGTCGACCAGTCGACGTCTGTTTGAGGAACTGGAAGAAGAATCCCTTTGCTGAGGAAGGTTGCAGCTACATATTTGTCATTTCTTTTAAAAATCTCTTGTAGGTTTAAATATATTTGGATATCCCTCAATGCCGTCTTCATCCGTTTTGTCTTTAGTTACGTACGTGAAGCGCCGACGGTAGGTGGAATAGTGTTGGGTTGGGCTTACAAAACTAGTCATTTTATATGTTTCTCTCTATTGCTCTTGGTTCAGTTGTTCAGTGGCTCACCTCACTAACTTCAAAATCTTAAAAACTATGTCTGAGTCCAATTTCTGAGAGTCGCTAGGCAAACTCAGCAAATAGTAGAGAGTGAGCAACTGAACAATAAAGAACAACTGAGCAACAGAATCAGTAAACTGAACCACAGTCTCATCCAACACTATTGTCCTGTATAAACTGATACCATAAGTTGCTCAAAACTGTGCCTATTTTTACAGTGTACAAAGAAAACCTGGCGCTAAGGATACGTTGAGACGTCCCCATGTGGGTTGACTTTTGGACTTAGTGTTTTATTTTTGTATTTTTCAAATTATTTATTCTAAATGTTTTTTATGTTTTAAAATTTAATAAATTTCTGTAGTAATCATTCATTCGCCGGGATTTCGAATTGGACATTAAATGTATAGTAACTTGAGCATTTCTCTTTGTTCTTTCTCTCTATCTCTCTCCCTTCTCTTCTCTTATCTTCTCTCTCCTTGTTCTCTTTTTGTGTGCCTCATTCTTCGTTGCTAAAGAAGAATCCTCTCCCAACCAGCCAGCACAGCAAGAACAACAACAATCACCTGAAATGCAACAGGAGCAACCGGCAGCAGACGCAGCAGCAGTGCATGCCAGTCTATTAGAATCTCTAGCCGCTGCGGTGGCGGATCAAAAGCATTTTCAACTGTTGGATCTAGCTGCCGTGGCGGCTGCTGCTGCAGCCTCATCGCAAACTCAAGATTCAGGCCCATAGAATATACACAAAAATCAGAAGACACGCACACACCTTATGATTTGTATTTCGTGACCAATGGGTCGATTCAAATTTGTACTTGAATTTTTTTCACAACAATTCCATATCGAAAGTAACCCCGTTTCACACTAGAACAGAAAGATTCGATGCTTCATAAATATGGCTCTATAACAGAGGACATAGGCAAGCTCTCAAGAGCAGCGCAGTCGGCTCACAAACAGTATAGGCAGTATAAGAGTCGCTGCGCTGCGTGTTCGGCTCTTGTTTAACTGCGTCGCGACGCAGTCGTTGCTACTGAAAATGAGAGCAAATTGAATCACACACCAATGCAAAAATGTTATTGTGTTTTTTCCCCGGCCCCTGCTCTATAGATTCCTTATCCAGTTTGTATACTTCACTGCATCTTAAGAATATGGCAGGCATAAATGCGCCTTTTAGTCCTCAATTTCAATGAATTGATGCATTATAATGCTGAAAACGTGCATTTTTTTTACCAGTGTTCTTCTTAATAACCGACTATTATTGATTTTAAGAACTCCGGTATACCCGACAGAGTTAAGAAGGAAGCTTGTGAAGGCCAGCTCAACTATGCATTCAAATGAAATCCACCTGTGTTATTACCTATCAAGTTTTTCCCCCTTTGTGGTGGGGGTTTTTCATATCTGGTTTAGTCGGTACAAATAGCAGAAACGGCCCTGTTCCTAGTCGAATTCGGTGTAATTCGTTGGTTTTTCTTATTTCAAATTTACAGAATCAGGATTACTTAGATCAGGTCGTCTCTTTTTTACGAATTGATTTCACTTGGCATTGAGCAATCGATTTCAACAGTTAAAACCAACAACAACCGAAAAACCGAAATACAAGACCGGTTATTCACTTTTGCTGTGAATGTACGTACAGTGTTTTAAAAAACGGCAATAAGTTTCATTTCTTCTGCTTTTGACTTTACTGCTGCTTCTGAGAAAAATCATAAGTCGCTGTCGAAGCAAGAACAAAAACTGATTGCTAAGAAAAATCCAAGCGCACCAGCAGTCGTCGGTTTACGCTTTTCTGTCATTTGCTTTTCGCTGCTTGCGATCAGCAGAGCAAGTCGGAACTGCTGGCCCGACAGATGTTGCTCATCTCTTTCGGTCGGCAGCGCCAGCTAACAAATAAAGTATGGCACCTAAAACAATTATAACGAGAGAGCGAGGGAGGGAGCGCAAGTATGAGCGCGAACGCCAAATACACACAAATATAGTATGTGTGTGCGTAAAAATAATCAAAAACAGTGGCGATCAACTTGTCGCGCTCTGTAAAGTAAAGTAAAATGGCTTGTCTAGTTGACACAGCCCCAAGGCTTGTCACGTTGACACAGCCCCAAAGGGCCAAAGCCGAGCTTCTCTCAATCTCTTGGCTTGTGCGCTTCAAATTTTCGCACAAGAAAAAGGGACCTACAGTCTAACGCTGAATCCGAACGGCAGCTTAAGAAGCTTTTCATGGCTAATTACTACAAAGCAGGCTCTAACAGCAGAGAGACTTTTCATTAGATGTTCCGGGGCGGGATCGAACCCACGACCTCTTGCACAGCGGTCGCGCACACTAGCCGCTGAGCCACCCGGCGCTCTGTCAGATGACAGAAAAGCGTGGAATTCCGACTTCTTATTTGCTGTAAACCGAACCTTTAACCGGACCGCTTTCAAATTAAAAGCTGTACCTAAACCTGTTCCGAACCAAAAAGTTCGGTTCGGTTAAACAAAAATTATAGAAAAAAAATATTTTATATTTATATTTATTTTTTTCGCCAAAGGATAACCTTAACTGGCTACAATAAAACTTAAAACTAACAGTAACAATTTAACTACAAGAAGTCCCTAAAAAGTCGTTTAACAAAAATATTGTCGATGCTAAAGTCAAATCGCATGCCAACTGGGAGACGATTGTACATCAACAAGGCTCTACATATCGGCTCATTATTGGCATAATTGGCCCTATGAGCTGCTAATCTGAAGGGGACCAAGTCACGCAAAGATCTGGGCGGAACATTGAAAGGAATCTTGTCCAGTATTATAGGACAATTAATATTGCCGACTACAATGTCATTTAAAAAAAATTAAAGACGCAATTGTCCTTCTATCCTCAAGGGTGGAAAGATGCAATAGGCGACATCTACTCAGATATGGTGGAAAAGGTTCCGAAAAATGTAAATGGGCGAGTGCAAATTTAAGGAATCGTTTCTGCAGACGCTCAAGACTGTTTATGTGAACGGCAGCAGAAGGATTCCAGATAAACGAAGCATATTCAAGCCTAGAACGCACTAAGGCAGAATACAAACTTAGCCGCGAAAGCTTGGAACCAAAAACGACTTTTTCTGTTATCTGATCTGTTTTGGGCGACTGACTCTTATAATTGTCAGGAAAGCGCAGTTAAACATCTAGAAAAACGTTCAGAACAACTTATGGAATCTCCACCCATAGGAGCCTCTGTTTTCAAAGATTCTCGACCCTAAAGCTTATTAAATTATTTACAAAGCAAGAGCTTAACATTACATTGGTAGTATTTCTCATATGTAGACTACGAAATGGAATTTTACTTCACAGTAAATTCTATTTTGAATATTCCCATGAGTTCTGCAATTCGCTTCCGACTCAGTTTCCACACGAGTTGTTCGTTTTTAGTTCCAAGCTTTCCACACTATTTAGGTTGAAAGCAATTTGTAGGAAACATGGGATTGAATAGAATTTTTTTTAATATTGTGTAAAGCAGCGGTGCGCACGAAATTTCCTTTGGGGAGCAGTCCAACAACAACAACAAAAACAACCACCAGCCAGAAACGCGCTGCATGTATTTGTTTTTACATTCGTCTCTGTCTCCCCGATATGCAATAGATTTGGTGTTGTTTTCGCTTCGAATTCGGCTGCTGTGTGTGAGATGACGAGATAATTTTGAATGCCTGCCTGCCATACAATAACTCTTGGCAGCAATCGGAGCAAAAAGAGCAAGGCCGTGCCCACCGATGGTGAAGCATGGGCTGAACCATGGTTCGAACCAAAACCTTCGTCCAAAAACCTTGAACCTCAAATTTCCGAACCGTAACCATTGTTTGTTGGGTTTGCAGCCCTGGTCTTTATACACTATCTTTCGATCGATCGTTCAACCCTTGCGCGCGCTTGCTGTTTACACAACATGAAGCTTGTTTCTCTGGTGTAGCTCTAGCTTGCCTCCTGAGTTTGTAAAGGGTGATTTTTTAAGAGCTATTGGAAAGTTTAAAAAAAAAAAAAACATAAAATTCAGAAAAATGCATGAAATCTTTATTTGAATCGATAGTACGGTCCATATAATTTAATGTTTGAAGATTATTTCAGCAAATGTAGACCGTGACTGCGCCTCAAATGGTCCATCCGCTTAGTCCAATTTTGGCATATTCTTTCCAACATTTCGGCCGGTATCTCACGAATAAATGCTTCAATGTTGTCTTCCAATGCGTCAATTGAAGCGGGCTTGTCTGTATAGACATGAGCTTTAACATAGCCTCACAAAAAATAGTCTAAAGGCGTTAAATAGCACGATCTAGGCGGCCAATTGACCGGTCCCGAACGTGAAATAAAATGTTCACCGAACTCGCCTCTCAATAAGTCCATTGTTGCGCGTGCTGTGTGGCATGTGGCACCGTCTTGTTGAAACCACATGTCATGCAAGTCAAGCTCTTGCATTTTGGGCAAAAAAAGTTGGATATCATCTCACGGTAGCGCTCATCATTCACAGTTACGTTACGATTCGCATCATCTTTGAAGAAGTACGGTCCAATGATGCCACCAGCCCATAAACCGCACCAAACTGTGACTTTTTCTGGATGCATTGTTAGCTCTTGCAATGCTTCTGGCTGATATTCACTCCAAAATCGACAATTTTGCTTGAGCCAAAAATGAGCTTCGTCGCTGAACACAATTTTTCGGTAAAAAAGTGGATCTTCGGCCAACTTTCCAAGAGCCCATTCACAAAAAATTCTACGTTGCGGTAGTTCGTTCGGCTTCAATTCTTGCACCAGCTGTATTTTGAAAGGCTTCACACCTAAATCCTTCCGCAAAATTTTCCACATTGTTGAGTAACAGAGGCCCAATTGCTGCGAACGGCGACGAAACGATAATTGATGGTCATCATTAACACTGGCCGATACAGCTGCGATATTTTCTTCAGTTCGCACTCTACGTAAGCGTGTTGGTGGTTTAATGTCCAACAATGTAAATTTGGTGCGAAATTTAGTCACAATAGCCCGAATAGCCGCTTCAGTGGGTCGATTAGACTGACCATAAAATGGAAGAAGCGCGCGATGAACTTTCTTAACAGAGCACGCATTTTGATAATAAAATTCAATAATTTGCAAGCGTTGTTCGTTTGTAAGACGATTCATGGTTAAATTATAGACCAAACTGAAGATGTTTGACAGTGAAACAAAACACGAAACGTGCGTGAGCTGTTTAAGCTGTTTAAACCAGTGTTGCCAAAAAGATAATAGCTAAAAAATCACCCTTTATATGTTTCGTACTCACAACATTCTGATCAGCCAATTTTCTTAGCCCGTCAAAACTCGGCTAATTCAATGGACAATCAAAAATTGGTAGTTTTTTTGAAAGGAACTTTTATTTGGGTTTCTTCATTTTGCTTGATTCGTGTCTCTACATCAGAGTCCGGCAAGTAGCTATGTTCTGGGCATAGAGCAAACTCTCACAAGCAGCGCAATCGCAATTGAGAGCAATTTTTGCCCTGCTCTCTCACACACACCAATGCAACATTGTGATTGTATTTTTCTCCGGCCCCTGCTCTACACTTTAAATATAACGCTCGGCTAATAATCCGGAGGCCAGTGTTTACTTTTCAAAGTTATGAGTGAATTTGTTTGGGCTTGCATGAGAGAGAGTGATACACAGTTTATGCTATGATACGATTCAAAAAAATTTGGCATACCATACAACTAAGTGGTGCCGGCATTTCATGAATTTACGGCGATTCTGTCACTCGTGTGAAGTCGATTCGAAATGGTGTTTATGCGTGCTCCGGCCCATTTAATGAAATGAATTTGCAAAATGAAAATAGCATAAACGTATTCGCAGACACAGACAAAGCATGATAAAGCTACAACAACAGCAAGCATGTTGTTGTTGCATTATGCATGTGACTTTTGCCGGTATCCGTAAATTAAGGTAAGCATTTGCTGAGAACGAAAGAGCGAATCATTTCCAAGGACCTTGAGACTTTGAATAATACGAATTCAAAATAAAAACGGTTAATTTTCTAAAAATTTTGGACGGTTAACGAAGAAGTAAGTGGTACGTAGACGAAAACACATAGGAAAGCTTTGCTCTTCGTCTGTGCAAACCACTGACATTCATTTGTTGTAGTTCTTTTTCTATTTTCTTTGATGGCATTTATAAAACAATTTTCACATCTCAGAGGCTACCTTCTCACGGCAAATCAAAATTTCTTTTTTGTGTTTGCAGGGCGCAGATAAATCCCCTTCCCCCTCCTGTCCTCTCCAATCAACCTCCAATCAAAATTTAAATCCAGTTGTTGCTGTGCCTGCCTACTACCTACCTACCTATCAAGATGCAATAACGGGGTTAGGTATCTTGCCTCCCCCTGTTATACCCACCTTTTGTGTAAAGTTTTATCTCACCTCTGTTTTGTGTTTGTCTCTTCCACTCTGCGCTATTTAAAAACACACACACACATTAATTTACCTACCATAAAACATATATGAAGTAATTAATTTAACAACAAATAGCCCTATGCCACATTTATATCATTAAATTATATAAAAACTAAATCAAATGTTAATCTGTAAGTCCTTCAAACACACAAAAATGTTGTCCTATGTCCTATATGGAGAAGAAGGTGGCGTTAGACAGACACTGCTGCTTTGATTTTAAGTTAAATTAAGTTAATTTTAGTAATGGATCTGCTGTTTGCAATGCATCTGGAATGGCAAAAACAGCGCGAAGTAAAATGGCATTAAATTTACGTGTTTTGTCCACTTGTTCATTATTTAAAGAAATCCCCCAAACTGGAAAACAAATCAGATTAATTATAAACTCGATTATATAAAATAAAAAAAAAATAAAAGAAGAAAACTTACCATATAATAAAACAAACCAAAATACAATTCTGGATCTTTGTATTAATTTATGTAGGTTTAGAGAAATTGCTGCTGCGCCCAGGAATGACCCCCAACACCGATGAATTATATGCAACCGAAATGTAAAAGAATTGACATTAAATTACTTGCCAACAAATGGGTTTGTTCCGTTGTTTTATTTGCCACGAGAGGAAGGGGATGGGGGATTTTGATTTAATTTTTTAATTTACCGAAAGTTACATTTTAGTTTTACAAGAAATTTTTCATTTTAACCGAGCATCAACGCAACATTTTTTTTATATTTTCAGAGGATCAGAAAGCTGAACACATGTCGCCAACAAAGGTCAAAAGCAAAGACCTTGAGGATTCGGTTATTGACCTCTTAGATTCGCCATAGAATCGATATTGCATATAGGGCAATCGCACACCCCAAAGAATTTCAACTTGACCTATTATGTACAACAAACGATGAATACCATACATTTCATTGAATTATTATTATTTAGCTTCTTACAAAAAAAACAAATTATTTAAGTGTTTAGTATAGAGAAATAAGCCTTATTACAAACAGCAAATAAATTTGGGCAATTGCCTTTACAATGTTGATTTCTAAATGTGCGTTAGATCTTTTAAAAATGTCGCTCAACTCGGTGATATCGATTTCGATGGCCAGTGTTGCCAGTTTCTAAATATCGGAAATCCCAAAAGTAGGCAACACAAATAAATTTTTGCCCATGCACGAAAGTATGCAATCATATTTTTAAATCTCTTACACAGTTATCGATAACGCTTGCCTTTGGCGCTGGCTTAAATTTGGGCGTGTGCTGTGTAGGAACTACATTTTTCTATTTCGCGGTGGCGACTTTCAAAGCTTATCATTAGCTGATCGAATATCGCTTGTGAAGATTCTTTACTATCTTCGTAAAAATCTATCATTCTGTCCTTGACCCCACATTTGATGTCAAAATATTTGACTGCAATTGGATAGATCCCCTTGTTTGAAGAGTCAGTTGAATTTACTTATTTCACATGGCTGCCCGGCAAATTTTTAATTGTCCCGGCGGCCCGACGATCACTTCTAGGTCCAGCAGGTGGCAGCCCTAGACCTTATCAATATAAATCAATCGACTCAACAGTTATCGATAGTTTTTATCAAACATGCACCATCGCTAAAACATTGGCAATAACTAAAACTGGACACGCTCTAAGAATTGTGATATTTCGAAATGTCTGAAGCGAAGCCTACTTTGTACTATGCTCTGTTTAGTCCTCCAGCCCGGGCTTGTATTATAACGGCCAAAATGATTGGTTTGGATATGGAGCTAAAGTGAGAATAAGAAATTTTAAACCGTTACGCATTTTTGAACCTGTTCCTGATTCTACTTTTTATTATGTTCTCAACTGGCTTTTCCCCCAATCTTCAGGGCCGTTGACTTCACCAAGAAAGAACATCTAAGCGAGGAGTTTTTAAAGGTATTTACCACTTTCATAGTTGTGACATTGCAGTTGACCATGTAATACTTTCCCATTGCAGCTCAACCCCCAGCACCAGATACCGGTTTTCGTGGACACCGATGGTGAGGTGTATGTGGACAGTCATGCTATTATCTGCTTCATGGTAGCCAAATATGCCAAGAACGATCAACTGTATCCGCAAGAGCTAAAGAAACGTGCCCACATAGATCACCGACTACATTTTGAGAACGGTGTGCTCTTCCAGGTGATTAAGGATATTGTGGCTCGCAATATTTATGGCGGCGAGGGGGAATTCAATGCACGTTCATTGGAGCTTTGCCACAATGCCTACGCCTCGCTGGAACATTTTCTGCAGCAGGGCGATTTTGTGGTGGGTCAGGAATTGAGTGTGGCCGATATATCCATTTATGCCACTCTCATCACCTTGAACTTGTTGATACCAGTGACGCCCGTACGCTATCCCAAAATCTTTGCCTGGCTGGAACGTATGCAAGAACAGCAGCCAGACTATGAGGAGATCAATTTAAAGGGCGCCCAGGCTTTGCAGTTGCGCATAGAAAACTGCATGGCCGATTATCGAAAGAAAAAGGCTGATGCATCCTAGTTTAGGATTTGATTGGGAATTTATTGATATTGGATTTCTCATTTCGATTCTCGACTCCTGCTGCTTTATGCTAATTTCGGTTGTCTTTTTGATTTTTGGCAAGTCAATTAAATGTCGAAGACTTTACTCTGATTTTCGGGGAAGAATCACTAGCTTACATAACTTTATGGGTTCATTTGATGTCATCTTCAGCGTATCCTGCTCTCCTAGCTATATACAAAACACAATCCTCTAAGCCTAATCACACTTATTTTGGTATAAAATTCCAAGCGGGCAGCACTAATCGAATGTCGTCCAGTTGCTCATGCCACCCTTACCGACTCCACCGCCGGCGGCGGTCAGCGGTTGCTCCACTGCTCCGCCTCCATTCAGCGAGAACTGATCTAGTCCGTATTTGCGCAGCAACTCAAAGTCATCATCCGGCTTGACTGGCAAAGTGTGGCGTTGAATTTGGATTTGCGGTGCCACCCGGTTGGTCACTGCCGCCACGGTGGCCATGTGCTTGGGTGCAAAATACGGATAGAGCGGATTGTTGATGCTGCCGCTGGTGGGCGCCGAGACACCGGCGGGTAGCGTGCTGGACTTCTTGCCAAAGGCCTTGCTCAGTGGGGGCAGAGGACGGGCATTCTGATTAAGTGGATCGAAGTCCTCCAAATCGAAGCTGGTATTGGTGCTATCGTCCAGCGATATCAGATCGTTCATGCTATCCTCCTGCTGTGGCTGCGACTGTGGAAAGGAAGAAGCGGGGAAGGTAGGAGGTTAGTGGGCGAGACTTTGGTTGTGATTGGTCCAAATGGAGTTAGCTACAAGATGGCAGGCAGATGCAGAATGACAACAGAGATGTGTGGGTTAGTGTGAGATGAGTTGGATGGAGGGGGCGGAACCGCAACCGGGATGTGGTCTTAGTAGTGGAGTACCTCTCTCTTGGCCCGCGGCGTGGGTATAGGTGGATCGGAGACATTCAGCTGCGAGAATCTGGAAGCCGCCGTCACAAAGGAGGCACACGACGACGACGAAGACGACGTTGATGCTGATGATGAAGAGGCGGAGGTGGAGGCGGGCTCATCCTGCCAGCAGTTGCGTTCTAGCCGGCTGATCCCAGCACTTACAGCGGCTGCAGTGGAGGCCACCAGACATTGGCGACGCGGTGGTATGGGCGGCGATTGCACATCTGGCGGCGAATCAAAGCTGGAGTCGTTGGTAATTGTTGACAGCAGCTTGTTGGGCGTAGAGGCGTGTCGTGGCGGTTTGGTCTCCACATGGGGATGATTGTAGTAGGAGGCGGCGGGCGCTGGCTGTGGTGGCGGCGGGCGTGCGGGTGGGGCTGCTGCTCGTGGCTGGCGGGGATTGTGCTCTGCATTTGGCTTCAGCTGCTTGACGCATGACGTGGTGGTGGTGGCGGTGCGCGTATGTATGTGTGTGTGGGTGTGTGTGAGAAATGAGGCAACAGACAGACAATTGGCAAAGGACAACATTTTTGGGGACACAGACACAAACAAAAAGAGCATGAAAAGAACATAAATTTCACATTACATCGAGATGAGAGACAGATTACGGAGCAAGCTGGTGGCAAGCTGGTGAACTGGTGGCCACATTAGAGTTGCAGCTGTTGCAGCCGACTCTCGTATGCCAGCACCAGGCTACTTACGCTACGATCCACGGCCGGAGTCTTGAAGAGCGGATGATTCTGCAGCTCCTGCGACAGATTCATTTCCGACGAGGAGCATAGCGAACTAGCCGAGCTAACCGCAGGAGAAGCAGCCGCCAAATGATGGCCATAATGAGCAGGAGCATGCGAGTTGTGCGCATAACCATTCGGTTGAATGTGGCTACTCGAGCTGGACATGGCTAGCGGAACGGGGCCACGACGTGGCAGCTGTTCTGGTCGTGTGCCGTTGGCGCCCTTGCTGCCCAGGCTGATGCCATTTACGCTGCTTGAATCTAGCCTTCTGCTGGTCACCGGCGAACTGGGTGCCGAATGGTGCGATGCCTTGCCATAGCCCAGTGCGCTGCTGCCATCTGGTCGATCCGAGTGTTGGGGCGAGCCCAGGCCAAAGTGAAAATGAGTGCCGGCAAATTGGTTGCCGTTCTCCCTTAACTTTGACTTGAAACCCTTGTAGACCGTCTTCACGCCCCGCGAACTTTCCTTCACCTGTACAGAGATTAGGTTCCATTTATTGTTATTCATCACAGACAAGCGACGCTTACAGACTTAAGTTAAAGTTAAGCTATAGCTAGGAAGACTACCAACTCACCGATTTGACGGCAGACTTAACAGCTGGATTAGTCTGTAAAACCACAACAAGAACGAGAGCAGAAAGCACAGCAAAGTGATCCAAGCGGCATATGAAATAGACATACAAGAGATACAAGCGGGTACATCAAAATTAAATGAATTCAAGGTGAATAAATGGCGAAATGAATGTTAAAGCTAACTACGCTTAATTGTTAGGGTGGGTTTGAGGCAATGGGTTGATGATGCTGATGGGCTACAATGGGAAATGAGGCCTAAAAATTATAATCATAAATAGGGATGATGATGTTAATCACACAAAGGTTTGCAGATGAGTTAGTGCTTGCCGGGTGTAACACATAGTTGTATGGTGTTTAATGTGGAATCGTTTATATTTTAGCTACTTAATCCAAATGGAAGCTGTTCTGAAATATTCAAATTTTAATTGGTTGTCAACCACCACGTTTTGCCAATGTTTTTAAATACTTTTTATTTTTTTCTCTACGGCAGTTCGAACCCCTTGCTATCAATAAGTAACCGATTAAAACTCAGCTAAAGCCGAAACCAGAACCAATATTTTAAATATTTTGAATAACTTTTATGACTGTTTAACGACCTTTATACTCTTAACTTGCAGTTTTTACTGGCTCGAGGTCTTGCTATGTTATTGACATAACTTTAAACAGAGGCACACAACACAACAAAGGAGGCATCAGGTTGATCGGACGACGTTTCATGAGGGACCAACCTCACTCATCAGCGATATTGAGCCTGAAACGTCTGTCCAAACAGCAGTCTCTCCATGCCCGCGACGGCAAAACTGTTTGGGAATTCCAAAGGCAGCCTGCGCGCAAAAACACCAAAAAGACAGCCTAAGACAGCCATTCCCCTTTGGCCTCCGTTTAAAGTTATGTCAATAACATAGCAAAACCTCGAGCCAGTAAAAACTGCAAATTTTGAATAACGTTATTACAGCCCTGTATTAACAAGGTGTCCGCCCTGGTAAAGGGGCCCCTTGACTCATCTTTATAGGGTTCTTATGATTCTTAAGAGAGCGATTATATTCAATCTAGTGAAGGCTGCAGTTCGGTTTAAACATTTTGGACCGTTCGATCTTTTCCTCTGTATACATGTCTTCATGATAACACAAGGCAACAAAATTCTACTTTTTCCAGTATCTTGAAGGGTTGGTAGTGACTCTAAATGATTTTCGTGTGCTAAGCAAGACTGCGTTTTCAGAAATTGTCCATCACTTCGAGATTTTTAGTAGTTTGAGCTTAAAGTTGCTAAAAGTGCCTATTTTGACCCTTTTTTAGGAGCGTTTTTCGGGGAATCCATTCTATTGTTTGGACTCTCTTCGAAACCATCGGAAAGTACCACTCCTTAGCTTTAAAATGAACTATCCCAAACAATTCTGCGATTTTTTCAATGGAGTTATACCTCTTTTAACACTTGTGTAAGAATCCAAAAATGTCCTATTTATTGCTGGTGCCCCAAAGCATGCAATGGGGTGGTAGAGTCTCTAATCTGTTTTCTTTTCCTAAAAACAGTAAAATTGGCTAATCATATTAATAAACCAGCAATAAATTCGGTATTTTTGAATTTTCGCGGTTTTTGGACTATTTCCCGCACATTTCTTTAAATGAGAATCCTTCGAGCGGAAGCGTCCAAAATTCATCCAAAGTATTATAACAATCGAACATTTTGCAAATTTCGCAGTTTCTTCTACTTGGAAACCTTCCTGGGCAAGCGTCGATCAATTTTCCAAAGTTTTAGCGAAAACTTAAAATTTGCAATTTTCGCTGTTTTTGGACCGTTTTCCGCAAATTTTTTCAACTTAGAAACCTTCCGGGGCAAGCGTTCAACCATTCCCACATTTTCATTGCAATCGGATGAACGGTATAGTTTTGCAAATTTCGCGGTTTTTGGACCATTTCACAGACATGAGACATAGCCTATAACACTTTCCTGATCGACATGAACATACTGTGAAAAATTCGTGAAGATCGGTTCAGCGGTTTAGACGCCCATAAGGGACAAACACAAACATACTTTCACTTTTATATAGATGTATAGATTATTCAACTAAATCATGCCTGAAATTTATTTGATTCGAATTAAGTAGTTCTAACTCATGTTAACTTCAAAAAGATTAAGTGCCAGTCCGTTACAACATTTGGGACAAATAAAAATCGCTACTAAAATGGTATTTTTAGAAATTCTTTTTTCAGATGACAATGCAATCGAAACGTTTTGAAATTTATTAATATTTCTTCCCTGAGTACATCTTTGAAGATATTGAACGCTACCGCAAAACACATTCAAAAAAATTCAAAAACAAATTATTTAGGGAAAATAGTTTAATTCAGAAAACAGGTCAAGCACGACTATAACATACTCTGTATCAAAAAAGTGTATGCTTAGAACGAATTTTGATGCTGCAGTAGCAGCCGGATGAGACTCAGCGGATAGTGTGTGCGACCGCTGGGAAGGAGGTCGTGGGTTCGATCCCGCCTCGGAACATCTAATGAGAAGTTCTTTCTTTGAAAAAACTTACACATGAAAAAGTTTTTCAACCTGCCGTTCGGATTCGGCGTTAAACTTTAGGCCCCTTTCTCTTGTGCGAAAATTATAAGCACACAAGCCACAAGATTGAGAGGAGCTCGGCTTTTATTTGTAAATGTAAAACGGCTTGACAAAGCCCCAAAGGGAGATCTGTTTGTTCATGCGGACAGTAAAAAATACATATAAGTACAAAAACGAGCCTACTTTGTCTGTGACGAAGTTTTAATACACTTCAAACTGATCGTTCCTTTGTCAGCCACAAGAAGGATTCATCCGATCCGGGCCCTTTCGACGAAGTAGAGTTGGGTAAAGCAGTAGCGACCTTTTTAATGATTATGCTTTTTAATTAAAGATTTTTAATGAAAAAACGGTTGGGACTTCCACACCAGCTTGTTGTTTACATTGAACAAACAGAAACGCGAGCAAAGAACAGCTGAACAGTCACCGAACTAAGTGAACAAGTCACTGAACAACTCACAGAGCAAGAGAGACTGAACAATAGCGACTGAACAGGCTAAGCAAGGGTGACTGAACAAGAGCGACTGAACAACTCTTACTGAACAAAAATAGTGCAAAGTTAACTTCGGCTTGTGTCATAGGAACAATCGGTCGAAAAACTAGTTCTAGTGAGAAAAACATTTTTGTTTTCAATGGAAACGTGCTTTTCATCGGCATATATGCTATAGCAGTCCGATTTTGACCAAACTTTGTAGAATTGTGTGAAAGCATACCAAATAAATATGTGCCAATTTTAAGGAAGTTTCCCTTGAAAACAAAAAGGTTTCTAACTAAGACTAATTTTTAGACACTACATTCCTACGTCAGCTATACTATATAGATGTCCGACTTCGACCAAATTTGGTGGAATCATGGAAAAGCAAAGTAAACTAAGAAATTCGAAGTTTGGAGGCGTTTCCATTGAAAACAAAAAAGTGTGCTATGGTCAACCCAATTTCGACAAATATATGTACTAAAAGACTTCGTGCAAACTTTGGTGAAGATAACTTTGAAACTGACGGAGGAGATAGCATAGAAACAGACAACTCAGCTGATCAAGAATATATATACTTTATGTGGTCGGAGATGCTTCCTTCTATGCGTTACAAACATCCGAACAATTTTATAATACAGACGGTTTTAAAGGGTATAAAAAGGTTAAAAACTGTAGTCGGTAAAATATGTAAAAATATTTAGGAGTGATTTTAGCCTCATAAAAGATCTTTAAAAGGCACATTGTAGTAAATTTGGCTAGTCTTAAAGAGCATTAAATAGTAAGTGGAAAGCTATCACGGGAAAGAATAGTGTATAAGTAAATACAAAGGACAAAATTTTCAAAAAACATTCCGATCTATTATGTGCGATGTAGCGGAAGTCCAGCGAATAATACGCCATCGTCTTCTCTTGGAGACTGAGCTACAATTCGAGCATGCGTTTTAGTCCTACTTGAACTATGTTCATGACATTACCAGAGGCGAGGTTCCAAAAAGATTGAAAGAGCCGACATCGTAATTTTTCCTAAAAAGGATGGGAACTTGCTTTGGAACACAGAGTAAACCTAGACTTATAGGGTCGCACCACTTTGAAGGATGGTCAGCCGAACCAGCTGGTTTCTTGAAAGCGATACTCGGAACACTTATAAGACTCTTGATTACGAGCTAGACGACAATGCGTTTTTCAAGGAACAAAACGAAACGAGAAATGGTTGAAGTGAGGTGTTGTCCCTTATACCTACATACCATAAAGTCTAGGTGGACGCGAGGCTAATGACCTGTGCAGTATCTGAAATATGAATATATATATTACTAACTAACTGGCGGTGTGAGTAAAAATTTGAGGAGTTTGCATCCCTGATTCTAATACTATTCAACTTCATCAATCAAAATGTACTACTAAACCTAATCTTCAAATTGAAATAGAATGCCTAACTCTAATATATGTATGTACTATATGTACGATAAGCTTGTTATAGACGGAAATCCAGCTGCTTTTTTTAAAGCCATGGTTAGTGTAAAAAAACGTTATTTTAATGTCCATAACCAATTATGTAGTTAGTTAAGTTTTAGCCAACATTTTCTACGGTTATAGCTCAAATTTGCTTATTATGTGAAAAGTGCGTAAAGAGTCTCGTTTTAGTGGTTCATACGGAATTAAATTTGAAAAGAAATTTATACCTAAATGATCACACAACAATTCAGTAAATAATAAAAAGAAAACAACTGAGAGATAATTAATTATTGCTAAATAGTTAACAAACATACAAAAAAAAAGAACTTAACGAATTGGTTTAGTTTTGCCAACATTGAATAATTAAGTGCAGTTTGATTTTGTTAAGTAAGATAAGAAAATTGGAAATCCACTAACATGATGGAAAGGTGTGTGTTTTTGTGTGTGTTTGTGTTTTGGTTTGGGAAGTAACAGTCTACACTTTGAGGTATTTATGGTGGATTATTTTGATTGCTTGTTGGGCATCTAAATGTAGTGCTTGGCAAACACTCGCGAAACACTGCGCTTTCCCAAAAAATACTGCGAAATAAAATTAAATTAAAGAATATCATAAACAAAGGGGATAAGAGTGAGAAAACCAGGGATGCAAACCGATGGTGAATCGAACCGTTCTTTTGTGAAATAATGAGTAATAGTGGTTCGGTAATTCATAAGACGAAATTGGCAAGTTTTGATTTTGTGTAAACGAATCTTAATGCCATCAAAGGAAAATATATAAGAACTCAAAGTTGAAGTTTAAGAAAACTAAAAGTTTCCCTTGATTCTATTGAAATCGAAATCGGAAACAGTCCTAAGTGATACTTGAAAATTCCAATAGATTTATCCTACATTTTTATATTCAGTGTTCGACCCAAACTAAAGTCAAACTGAATGGATCCTTCCTTTATGATGCCAAATATTTGGAGCCAATGAGATTGGTCTGTCCAATAAGCTCTCAAGAGGCCTTCTATTTCAGTGATTTCCGAGCATTTAGTTCCTTCCATCTTCACCGTTTCTCAGTCAGCGTTACTTCCGTAAAAGTGGCTAATGAATTTCAGTGAGATCTTCTATTCATAATTTAAGCGATTCAAACCACAACCGCAATATAGTCAACTCCAAAAACCATGCTATGAACCGAATCAGAGTGATATATTACAACTGAGCGCCACTTTCCAAGCAGTTTGCATCCCTGGAAAATAAAAACTTAAAACTACTAAGGGACAGCGCAGAGGAAGCAGGTAGGTAGGTCTTAGAGTAGGGATAATCAATTACATCAAACTTAATCCAGATTTGGGTGCTGTATATGGGGTGTGGCAAAACCATTGCACTTACCTTGTCTTTCACATTCTTAAGGAACGCATAGTTACGGCCCCGTTTCTTCATCTTCTCCGCATAGCGTACCGTTTCCAGCTCAAACTCATCGGAGAAGCCCAGGCCACTGTTGAGCATTTTCAGGCGATCATCCACAAATTGGGCAAAGATTTGCAGTTCCATCATTTTGGCAAGAAATGGACGCAAGTGCGCCGGCCGAGATTCAATGAATTTTTCATGATTGAAGCTTTTGCTGGTGTCGTGAAATTCCACAGCATCGCGATAGCCGCCAATTAACTGCACCAGAGCACCCAGAAATATCTTCGATACCCGATCCCCGATGTGATCCTGTGTGTGGCTTAGAGATTTCTTCATTTGGGACACAATCTCCGGCGGCAGATCGTGTACATCATCGAAGGGGCTTTCAAATATTCTCGTATCACAGTTTAAGATCACAACTTCGCCTAGCTCATCATTGGATACCTACAAAAATTCACATTAAACAATGTCCGAGTTGGAGAGCTGGATGGGCTTACAGTTTCGAGCACCGGCTGTGGCACTCCAATCAAATATGGCATGGGAGCACCCAAATAGTCCTTGAACTCCCAGGGCAACACTGGAATGAATATATGCTGCCAGACCATGGGGTAGAGAAATGCATTTGCCGCCTGTATGCACGAGGATAAGCGATCCAGGTGACGGGAGGTAAATATAATGCGTCGTTCGGCTAACATGGCAGCAAATACGGCAATCATCTCCTTGGGATCCACAAAGTTGTAATACAGATTAAGGTTGTTCTGGAATACGGACAAAGGTTAAACTAAGAAATGGCTGTGAAGGACATGACTAGATTAGCTCACATTCTCTGGTATGCTGGGCAATTGGAACTGCAACGGCCGCTCGAATATGAAATGCTACAATTTGAAATCAGTTCAATAGAGTTTTGGGCTACATTGAGGCATGGACTTACACTCTGTCCACTGTTGTAGAATACGGTGAGACTGCCTCCCGAATCGGGCACTCCACGATTGTAGGCCTCCGATAGGAACGTACGAAATCCATCGCGATCCGTTCTCCTCAGCTCCGCCAAAACGGGTAAAAGCTTTAGGAAGGTATCATGCCAGGGCAGATAGGTGATCAGCACCATGGCCGTTTGTGTCTTGGGATCGTGTCGACAAAATCCAAAACGCCATTTCGAATCGCCGGTGGTATGGACAAAGGAATACGATTGCACTGAGTCGCTGTGGGTGGTTAAGAAGAAAATGATTACATTCCTGGAATTTCGTGGGTTCCGGTTTAAACTTTAACATATTTGATAACGTTTGACCTTGCCCATCAAGCTGGATTGATAAAAAAAAAAAAACTGTTCAGTTGACCGTTTTGCATGACATGACTAATGCTGTCCGTTGTAGCGGAAAGTCATTGCTTCGTCGTCTTCTTTTTGCTTCATTACCTCTTAACCCAAATAAACATGATTTCGCAGACGATTCAAACGACCGACCAAGCCGCAAAATGACGAAAGCAACGGCGACTTGACCATGTCCAACAGCAACAACAATCTCAAACGACTTTCGTCTAATTAAAAAAACATACAAAACGTTTAAATTTGAATTTGATTACCTTTCAGAGAGCGAAAAGGCGGTTGGCGGCTTAAGCTTTGCCCTTGAAAGGGGTATAACAGTTATGTGTTAATGTTTGCCCAGCATCTAGGAAATGGAAAGCACTTGGAGATGACTAATTGTTTAGGAATTGGATCATGATATCTTCAAATATGCCATTTTTGATGATTCACTAAACATTTCAAAATATGACGAAGAAGTCCAAGTCCAAAGTTTTGATAAACTTGCAAATGCTCGTTAAGCGGAATTAAACTCAACCCAAACTCAAGCTGGAATCGCATACCAAAAATATTCGATTAAAACTAAGAGACAGAGTCCAAGCCTGAACCTTTTACCACACCGAATGCGAAATACGATTAAGATTAATTTCCGGCCTCGTTTTACCACATCTTCCATCACTTTACGTACTGCTCCGCGCGGCAAAACGGCCATTTCAAGTCGAATATTGTTTTTCAAGGATGCGTGGCTAGTTGACATAAACTACGGACTACAGTGTGGATCTCTGGTTAGTGTGCGCGACTGCAGCATGAGGTCGTGGGTCGATCCCGCCTCGAACATCTAATAAAAGTTTTTCTGAATAAAATTTAAGAATCGGGCGCCATTAATTACAGAAAAGAAAATGGTGGGCGTTACTGGGTTGGCTGGAAGGCAAGGCTGTTGGCAAGGTTATCTCTACTACATATCGGTGATTTTAAGACAAAGGAAAGGAGACGCCATAATGCGATCGTTTGTCAAGCTGTTGGGCCGTTCTGTTGAAGCCAAAACTTGTTGGCAGTCAGATTTGGCATAACAACAACCTTTTTCATGGCCAGATAAAGTTCTAAGTTTGCGGTTATGGTTCGAATAAGAACGATCCAATGACCCTTTCCTCACAAATTCCAACCCAAACAGTCACGTGTTGAAAGTGGAGATGTTGCTCGAAAATTAATTTTCATTGCCGTAGAACTGCCATTTTTTTTTAAATCACGAAAGAAAAATGAGCTCATGATAGTTTTTTTCATAATTGAGAACATGTTTTGAATGTTAAGCTGTACGAATCCCAGCCATAAATTCGCTTGGCGCTTCGATAGCGTTCTGCCGAAGGCTTAAATGGCCCACCCTGTAGATGGAAGACTTAAGTCAACTCCAAAGTTTTAGAAAACTGATTATACAGGTATTTTCAAAGTCTCTATGTTCGACTGACTGATACATCAAGTCCCAGTTTAATGGCTCACCATTAAGACTAAGGCTTGGTTCGCCGACCTGTTCCTAACCTTGTCGAACCTAAGGTTTTGGCTTTTAGCTTCTTAGATCGTTAAATCAATTTCCACCTACATAGTAGTCGCAATTGTTTTGGTACACGTATTTAACACTCACGTTCTCGAGAACCATTGAACGCATCCACTCCAACTTGACGGCTATTTGACAAGTGACATCAAAAGTTTTTGGCGCCCACTAGAAATCACACTGAACTTGTGCGAGGATACTAATGGAATCAAAGGCCGTCCGCGCACTGTGCGAACGCCAACAGCCATCAACATCGTACAAGATCAGGCAAAAAATCATGTCTGATAAATATCAGCAAGGACAGCGTGGAGCGCATCATAAATCTAAGTCCCAAGTGCATACAAGAGACACACCGTCCACTTGCTCACAACAGCATTGAACCAAAAACGCAAGACAAAATCGACAAAATTTCGTCGCCAGTGCGCGAGCAATGCCAACAGACTAATTCTGTTTACTGACGAGAAAATTTTCACTACAGAGGAATCGTTCAACAAACAAACCGATAGAGTGTCATCAAATCAAGCGTCCGAACTCATTCTGAGAGTTCACCATTCAGCTTATGTGATGGTTTGGTGGGGAGTCGCCTATGATGGGGTCTCCAAGCTCCCTTTTTGTGAAATTGGAGAAAAAAACTTCCGCGAAAGTGTATCAATCCGACATTTGGAAACTGTTGTGAAGCCTCTCAACATGACATTTTTTGCCAATACGCCTAGGACCTTTCAACAAGACTCTGTTCCAGCTCACAAGGCAAAAACGACTCAAACATGGCTAAACAACTATGTACCGAAATTCATTTGTACGGATGATTGGCCTGCTGTTAGTCCATTGTTCTTGAGGCTATGGCTTGATCTACTCGACCGATCATTCGTACTGCAGCTATATGCTATAGTCATCCGATAAAAAAATATATGTTAATGGGCGCATTCAGCAGGTAAATCCGATTTCCGATTGCTTATGATTGTCTGCGATTGCTTATGATACACTGATTGATAAGTTTAAAAATACATTACAATTATGAAAAATTTAGGAAACATTTTTGAGGGCTTTTCACGCTGTAAGTTTGTCAGTTAATTTCCAGTTATGGGATAAACAGTTGGCCGTACGATTGATTAATTGTCTCACCAATCATACCTTTCGAATGATTCCATCTCAGCAATCATGATTCTCAAATTTATCAATCGCAATCGGCAATCACTGTATTCAGCAGGTTGAATCGGTAATCATAAATCAGAAATCGGAAATCGCATTTATCTGCTGAATACGCCCAATGTTAAGGACGTTTTCATTAAAAACAAAAAATCTCACTAGAACTAGTTTTTCAACCGATCGTTCACATGGCAGCTATATGCTACATTCATCCGATTTTGTCAAAACTCTGTAGAATTGTATGAAAGCTTACCAAATAAATAAACGCTACTTTTAAGGACATTTCCATTGAAAACAAAAATGTTTTTCTACCTAAGACTACATTTCGGACTCTACTTTTGTATGACAGCTGTACTATATAGATATCCGATTTCGACCAAACTTAGCGATATCATGAGAAAGAATAGTAAACTAAGAAATACGAACTTTGGACGCGTTTCCATTAAGAACAAAACATTTTTTTTACCGATCGTTCCTATGAAAACTATATGCTAGTCATCCGATTCGGCCGGTTCCGACAAATGTGCAGCGTATTTGTACTAAAAGACTTCGTGCAAAGTCTGGTGAAGATAGCTTTGAAACTGACGGAGGATGTAGCATAGAAACAAACGCACATGGCTAAATCAACTGAGCTCGTCGTGCTAATCAAGACTATACTTTATGTGGTCGGAGATGCTTCCTTTAATGCGTTACAAACATCCGCAAAATTTTATAGTATCCTCTGCAATGGTATAAAATCCGTGAACCGAAACAATTGCGCGAACTAGTTTTATACGGGGAATTGAAGCTAGTTGTTACAAAAAGACATGTTTGGTTTCATTTATATTGAGGAGGATGAGTCTAATTTTTCAAGCTTTTTCCAGTCTTTCAATAGTCGAATAAGCCATATTAATTGCCTTTTATAACGACTTCTTCCATTAGTTTCAAAAGTTTCTTTAATTCGAAAGGTAGTCCCATCCATATATACACCTAAATATGTGAAGTTAATAGTATAAGTTCAAAGCATTTACCAAAAAAAAATATTTTACGGAGCTCCGGTTCACGGGCTCCGAAGATTAAAAGTGAATTTAGGACTAATGCTTTGATTCGAACCTTGTGTGGCCTACGTCATGTCGAGAACGTTGCAAATATTGCTTTCCATTTCGTCATCTTGTGAAAGCGATATGGACAAAGGCAAATTCGACACCTGAACACTATTTTAGCAATTTATTCTATGAAAAATAGTATCAATATGTCGTTAAGCATCTTGCTTTAATGAATCATTCAATAAACTATGGAGTCGAATGTCTAGAAAAACAGAGGCTATTATGGGTGGTAAATATTTCTAGAATTTTTTTATAACACGGCGGTATAGTTTGAATGGAGATTTGACGCACCAATAATAACATACAAATATGTCACTAGGCAGTTACTCAGAATTTTCAATGTTGTTGAGCCGAGTCGAAAATTGAAGTTCGGAACAGGTTCAAATACAGCAATTATTTTCAGACATGATAAAAAAAGCCCAGTTGCAGTTTTGATACGGTTCGTTTACAGCATAGTAGTATACTAAGGACAAAATCCACTCTAAATTATGACATTGGAGTGGATTGAGATTATATAGTTGATTATATTGTACATATATTCCCTAAACTGGGCATCCTTGCACTATTTTTGCAAATCTAGGTGGATTTAACGCATTTACATAGCTAATGCTCAAAATGAGCAATGCAAATTTACCAAGTCCACCTAGATTTGCAAAAACAGGTACATGAGAAAACGGCCCATAATCAGCTTCAAAACCTAAAAATAAGTTTATTTTTTATATACGGAAGTGTCCCAGAAATCTCTTCCAACCAAATTCCAACCCAAAACCAATTCTCGGTGTCCTAGAAATCTCTTTCGGTTGGTTTCAAACCTCTAGACTTTTGTTAAGAGATTTGGAGAAACCAACCAATTATCAATTATTTGCGAGGGACGCAGCCCTGTTTTTATACCCTGTTCCCATTGAAAATGGGAAAAGGGGGATCATGAAGTTGTGCAGAAGTATGTAACAGGTAGAAGGAAACATTTGCGACCCTATGAAGTATATATATTCTTGATCAGCATCAACAGCCGAGTCGTTTTAGCCCTGTCCGTCTGTCCGTATGAACACATCGATCTCAGAGACTATAAGAGCTAGAGCCACAAAATTTTGCAAGTAGATAGGTGTATACCCGATTCAAAACGAGTTTGTTTCAGATTTGGAAAATTCCTCCTACTCCCCCCTTTAAGCGCAAAAAGCTGTCAGAGCCACAATTTTTTAGATAGACCTAACTATAGACCAAACTTTACATATATCAAGTAAGGCCCAATATCTATCTATTCTGAAAAGATCACTAAGATCGGACAATAAACACCGAAGTTATATACGAATCAATTTTGCTTGTGGAAGAGAGGGGGGTCTTGCATTGTCAGTTATCGCGCGCGGCCGCATGCCATGCGTTTGTGTGTATGTGTGAGTGTGTGTGTATGTAAAGAAAAAAAACACGAAATCAAGGGAACAGGGTATTTTGTAGTCGGGGCACTCGGCTGCAGCTCCCTTACTTGTTGTAGTTGGACCATAATCTTATGCACACACCTTCTAACTAGACTTTCTAATAAGAAAATGAAATCTCTCGAAGTTCTGGGACACCGACGGATTTTTCGAGCGATTTGCAAACTAACCGAAGTCAAAATCTCTAGAGATTTCCAGGACATCCCCGATAAAGACGGATGTAGAGGCGCTGTCCAGTTTCATTTTGCTATCCATGCATATCTCTTAAACTTGCATCAACTGAAGAAAATGTTAAATGGCTAAGAAATGTCGAGTATAACTATCATCTAAACGGAGACCATTAGACAAGCACCCATTTTCACTTTCGCCGAGATTTGTGTAAACCCTGATTTTGATCCAAATTTTGTCTTCAAATCATCAAAAATTTTGGCGGAAGTGAAATTGGGATTAGGGCAGATATGAGTTAGGGAAGTTACCTATAGAGCGCTGGTAAAAGGCGGCCAATACCAAATCCCACCCAACTAAGGTTCAAAAAACAGCTTGTCTAGACCGGAATAACCCTTATCGTCAAACAAAAATATCGATATACCGATAAAATATCGACAACCCTACCCTGCAGGACATCATGACCGAAGTACAGTGACAGGCCAGAACTAGGTCAGAACGACAATGGGACCTCACACCTGGTTGGCACATCTAGCGATCACTCTGGTCAAGATACTCACCCAAAAGAACTTCTCAACTCCTACACTTTATTAAGAATAGGATTAGAACTATGGTAGGAGCCATAACGGGGCATTGCACCATTGGTCATAGGGCCATCAGGTTGCGCGTGCCCCACCATGACTTCTGTTGTAGTTGTGGGATAGAGGAGGAAATAGAAAGCATCCATCAACTTATTTGCGACTGTCCTGCACTTCTTAGGAAACGCACCCCGCATTTGGGTACACCATTCTTTGAAGACTTAGGCAGTCTGGCTAATATGCTCAAAATGGTTGATGGTAAAATCAATAACCACTACACCATTCCCTTCTCCAAGCCATTTTCATCTTATTAGGCATCACAACGGCCTCTGCCGAGCAGCCTATTTAACCTAACCTAACCTATATATGAAGTTCGCGGTATGTAGTATAATTTGATTTGATTGGATTTAAGATCATCCATTTCCCCATCTCTCAGTCATTACAAATGATTGAAATTCCCCCAGAAAATTGTTAATTTTAAACATCTGCTTCAAGTAAGACCTTATGAGTTCAATTAGTTGGGAATATATTGTGTGTTTGTGCGATTTCTATGCCTTATTGCAATCTGTCTGTGTATTGAAAGCGTTGTCCATTCATGAATTTACTCGTATCTTTATGGTTTGATTTCCTTTTGCTTTTCTTTGTTGTGACGATTCGCTTGCGTTGATGATTATGAATTTAAATAAAGCACAATTTTGCAATCACATAAACCTATGTACATAACAATGACCAAGCAAAGTCCAGGGTACCTGAGCACGTTTTGCATATTACTTGAGCTCTTTAAAGTCTTCAGAGAGTTACGTAAAAACGTCGTTAGATGTGTATGTATGTATGTCTACATAACAGTTTTGTCAAATCGTTGTCATTTATTTAATTCAATGCAATGCAAATGCTCAGATTATGCGGGCGTTGGACAAGGAAGTGGACTCTATAATGGCGGTGCATTGACACGGTCTTGGACTATGGTTGTGTGTGTGTGTGAGTCTGAGCTGATTACTACAGAGAGTGGCGGAGAGATTTTGCTCTTTCAATGTCAGATAACGGTGCTTGGCGTAGATTTTAGGGCAAAGTGTTTTCCTTTCTTTTTTTTCAGCTAATATTTGCAATTATTATTAATTTTACGTGAGCCGAAAACAAGAAACTTAATTAACTTTCCAAAAAAACAGCTTGATCAATCTTTGTTTATCAATTTAACAAGCGTACCCAAGAGGTGATAACAAAAGCAAAGCATTTTCAGGCACGAAAATATTTCTGATGTTCTGAAACCTTCGTGTTACTTTAGACACCAGAGAGGATGAATCAAATAATACTTTATTTATCATCGAATGGAATCCCCCCCAACCCCCCAACAGCTGCACAGCCAGATAAGCCAGACCGGGACAGACATGATTTGGACATGACTAACCGAAAAGGCTGCCAAAAGAAGACAATTGACGTAGCCCAGGTTGATACAGTTCAGGAAATACAAGCGCGAAAAAACAACAAATGAAATAATACTCTCCATACATTACTTGGCTATGTAAACAAATACAAAATACAACAACAGGTTATACAATTCATGGACAAAACTTGTAGTGGTCGTGTTCGAGTTGTTTGCATGAATCATCCATTCACCCATTGAGACAGACACACACACACTCGTGCACACGGCGCTGGCCATAAAACTTGTACATCAAACAGACTGAGTCTTGGCCAACAGCACCTGCCCCCCGCCACGACTCAACGACTATAAATGGACATGCAAGTCTTGACCGGAAACCCAGAACGAGGGAGATGGTGGGGATACTTGCCTTTCGAGATCGCAGGGAAATGCAAATGAGGGTATGCCGGTGAGCACCTCCTTATCGCGGTATCCCTCTGGGAAGCTTTCGAGTATGACCCCAACGGGCGTGGCGGCGGCACCACCTTGGCGCGAGCTAGTGCCTCGATCCAGTCCACGATTGGGCTTTACTTCGCACCAAAACTCAAAGAGTTTTTTCACATCGTTTCTGTTGGATGACAACAACAAAAACAAACACACACAAATTGGTTGAAAATGGGGAATTTCACTCTATCAGCAGATTTAGGCGGAGGAGAAGGCGGGCAGCCAAGCGTAACGCCCACTCGCAGCTAGATACTCACTTAATACGCGAACCCATTTTGTGAAGCGTAGTTAGTGTTTTTTAGCACATGGTTTTCTTTTGATTAAATTTTGATCCACAATGTTTCTTTTTCTCTATGTTTAATACTGATTACTCTGGTTATGAATGATTACGCTGTCACCCACGGCCGTTTTTCTTGCACTTGCTCTCTCTCTCTCTCTGACGTTGGCGGATATTCGCGACGTCATTGCCTCACATTCATATTCATGGTGTTTCTCTTTCTATTTATTTTGATTTCACTTTAATTCTAGGCCAATTAAACAGGCACAATAATTAATTATCCACTTGGCACGGTTATATTTATGCAAAAAATTAGAACAAAAACACACTTTAACAACAACAACAACACACGAACGCAATGCAAATGCAGCCGAACCCACGAATCGCAAACGCAGCTGTTTATCGATGCCAAGTACTTGTTGAGTAATCGATAAGGGACAGCTGTGCTAGCGATGGCATCGATAGCAGTGTTAGAGGCCTATCGATGTTGAGTACTCGATAAGAGTCAGCTGTGCTCATGTCTGTCACGAAATTAAATTAAAAAACTAAATAGAATATTATTTATTTAATTTAAATATTCTCTGCTACGTTTTTACAGTTTTTAATTAAATAGCTTTGAAATTTTAATGCATTATAAATCAATAACTGTACCACCTGGGACTGGTGGTGTGAGAGATAAAAATATTACCATAGAGATTAGCTATTGCATATGCAAATTATCTACGGCTCTGTTCCGAAATTTTTTTGTCGATTTTCGTGTAAACGTTAGAAATTTGGAAGCCAAGTGATTTCAATTCGTGAGAAATTTCAACGGCATCTAGATACCACAGATTTGCTTGTTACTAACGTATAAGTTTATACAACTTAAATTCGAAATTTAAACGTTTCCACGAAAATCGACTCGAATTCGAAACAGCTACGACATTTTAATCTATTAGATACATAATGGCCGTGTTCTCAAGCATACATCAAACGTCAAAAATCAATCATAATTCATACGGAACAATTAGTAAAATAGAGTAAGCTTGAAAGTTGTAGTTTTGATTTTAAATGACAGTTTGAATTTTTGAGTATTTGTGTCTAATGCTGGGTTTATACTGCGTCACAAAGTGTCACATTTCAGTGTCACAATGTCACAGCTCCATACGAATTTGACATTGTGACACTAAAATGTGACACTTTGCGACGCAGTATAAACCCAGCATAATCCTTTAAACCTATCTTCACAGAATGTTCATGTCGTCATGTCTGTGAACTGGTTCGAAAGCGGTTAAAAACGGTTCAAGTGAGGTTCAGAGCCATATCTCAGAAGTTATTCATATATATACCTTCATGTATAACTTCAGAAATTTTTTTTGGGATTTTTTTTTGGCCTAAAATATATATCATGCTGTTAAAAACGTCCTCTGAAAATTTCAAATCAAAAAATTATATTGATTTTTTTGAGAGTTATTTTTTGTGCTGGCTGGTAGAATTCCCGTATATCGAAAATTAGGTTTTCCAATTCCTTTGCAAATCAACAGTTGTTTCTAAAAAAAATATTAAAAAACTTGAAAAATGTTATTCAATATAAGCTTTTTCTATAAATATATGAAAAGTTTGCCAAATCAAATGTTGTTTTTTTGTCTTTTTTTATTGTACCACGTTTAAATCTGTATTCAGCCAGTAATTTATAAAATCATTAAAAAAATGTAGAATTTGCATATTTTTGAACATTTAAATTAAAACATTTAAAGGTGTGTCTTTTGCCTACGAATTCTTTTTTGATTTTTTGCTTTTTTTATAGGCATTCGAAGCAACTAAAAAGGGTTAATAAAATTCCAAATGAACCTCATTAGTAATAGTTATTATTCATAAGAGAGGGGTCTACTGCCTCTGAATTTATTTATTTTTTTCATATTTCATTAGCTTAGATACTTAAAAATATTTTCCCGAAAGTATTTTTCATAATTCGAAATGGTAGCTTAAGAGATATAGCCCTTTTAGTGACCTAATGTTATCCCATTTTCCTAGCAGTGACAAAAATGTAAGTACCGAAAATTCGTTCACGCGCCCATCTCTGCTCTCCCCTGAGTAGGAGGGTATCGATTACTATCGATTCGCAATGGCATTGGCGTCTTTTTGATTTTTCGGTTGTATTTGTGCGGTCCATTATTGTTTAAATTACCAGTTTATTTGGTTTGCTGCGCATTAAAATGCATCTAAATTGTTTGGTTACATAATTTGTGCGCCCGCTCAATGCTAGTGCCTTGTCCCGCCATCTAATTGATACAAGTTCCTGTGCTTTTGCTTACCAATAACCCGTAATCGTTGTCATTTACCTGAAAAAAGTGAGTGCCTACATAGTATATCCATATGTATTTAAAAGCATTCGTCATAGTTGGCACGCTAATTACAGCACCACCCACTAAAATAGGCTGTCATTGATTTTGTCTGAGCACGTGATGATTGGAAGGCCAAGTTCAACATGGGGTCAGCACTTGATCATCTTGTATACCCGTATGCCCCCGTCTCCCACAACTGTTTTACCCGCTTAACTATTGTCTAAATTTATACAAATTCTAATTCACATTTTTTATAATTTTCTCCTCAAGGTAAGAACTCAACATCACATTTGGCCGTACCCGCCGGACATTCAAGCACGATTTATTGAACACACACTTAGAGTCTCTCTATCAATAGTGATAAGCATTGTTAAGTAGTTTAGATACAACAATTGGCACTGGTTATGGCCCTGCTGTGCTGTGCCCTGTCTTTGAGCAGGTGGACGCCGCTTAAGGTGCTCCTGAGGCGGGGCTGTTTAGTGTCCGCCGCCACCCAGCGCCACCATCATCTTCACCATCAACATCATCAACTTGAACGAGCTGTTCTGTGAGTGGGCTGATAAACTGAGAACATTGTCTCCTGGAGGCACACTCAATCAAAATCCATTATAAGCACTCACCCTATCAACGAATCAGCATGGTGTGTGGTGTGCGATAAGATATAGAGCCTGGCGGCAATTACGTTTCCATTCATTCAGTAAATTGTATGCGGCTGGTTATAACATTGCCCACTTGTCTTCTCCGCTATTTTGCAGCTCGAGTTCCCGCTGTCGGGTGCAAAGGTCCAAATTCGCAGTGAGAGCCCTACACACAGACTCTGAATCGGCCATGTTCTACTCCATGTACGCGTATCTGTCGAACCTGCCCCGGCTACATGTCTTGGGTCTGGCGCTTTTCGCCTATGTGATCTATTACCTCATCCAGGTGGTAAAGGTGGGTGAATCAGCAAGGCGATTGCATCATTTTCATATTAATCCGCAAACTCAATTTGCAGCGCCCCATCATCGCCTGCTCGGAGGGACCATTCAAGCAGTATCTCATACGAAAGGTGCCCACTCTGGAGAATAAATATTGGCCTACGTTTTGGTGCGTGGAGAGCCGTGCTCAGACGGTATTGGCGAGCCTGCTGCGCTCGAAGATTTTGCCTCGCGTCAATTATCGTCGCGAGATACTCAGCCTGAAGGATGGCGGCGAAGTAGCCCTGGACTGGATGGAGGAGGGCTGTGCTGAGCATGCACCCTGTATACTCATTTTGCCCGGTCTGACTGGCGAATCGCAGGCGGAGTATATTAAATGCCTGGTGATTGCTGCCCAGCAGGCGGGTATGCGTGTGGTGGTCTTCAACAATCGCGGACTGGGTGGCATTGAGCTGAAGACGCCTCGGCTGTATTGTGCCGCCAATTGCGAGGATCTGTGTGAGGTCGTACAGCATGTGCGACACGCTTTGCCGGCTGAATGTAAACTGGGTGCCACGGGAATCTCCATGGGCGGTCTGATATTGGGCAACTATTTGGCGAGCAAAAGTGAGGAAGCGCGTGCAGCTCTATCCGCTGCCAAGATCATTTCCGTGCCCTGGGATGTGCACAAGGGCAGCGCCAGCATTGAGAAGCCTGTAATCAATAGCCTGCTGGGTCGTCATCTGGCCGGTAGTCTGTGCCGCACCTTGCGCACACATTTGGACATCTACCGCGACATCTATCAGGACTCCGATATCGATATCCAGCGCATACTACGCTGCACCACCATCAAGGAGTTCGATGCTTTGTTTACGGCCAAACAATTTGGCTATGCCCATGTTAATGACTACTACACAGATGCCACGCTGCACAACAAGCTGGACCAGATTTCGGTGCCGTTGCTGTGCCTGAGTGCGGCCGATGATCCGTTCCAGCCGCTGGAGGCCATACCTATTAAGGCGGCCAATCAATGTACTCATGTGGCCATTATTATCACCGCCCGAGGCGGGCATATTGGTTTCCTCGAGGGCTGGTGGCCTTCCAGTAAGGATCAGTATATGGGACGTCTCTTCACCGAGTATTTTACCAAGGCCCTGTTCGATGAGGATGGCGAGTTTCAGCTAACGTCCAACAAAATGCATGAACGCTTCTTGGCCAAGCAAACACTGGACCTAGCCTCTGGCTCTGTGCCCGCTCCCGCGCCCCTGGTGGTGGAACATCTGGCCAATAAGGTCAAGTTAATGTAGATTTACTGGCAATACACTAAGTAGAAAATTATCTGCGTATCTATTCGGATCTAGATTTGTGATATGAAGAAACAGTTGATCAAAAATCCTTCAAAGCCTACATGTTGGTATTTTAGTCGTCCGAGGGTACAAATTCAATAGCTTAAATTATATTCTTGTTAGTAGATGTGATTAGGACACATATCAAATTAGACTCGTGGGGAATTTATCACCAATTGGCTGACGCATTCGATAAGTTTCGCATTAAGACTAAAACTATACGACACAAAGCAATAATCTTATTGACTATTTTTAAAAATTCCGTATATTTAACTAATAAAAAATACAACGCTTAATAAAAGTACACAAAAAAGCATAATCCAAACAGATACATGTAGTAAGTTTTGACCATTTCCCCTCCCCCCCATCGCGCTTAGATCGGCTTGTACAGCAATGTGGTCACATACTTCTTTCGATAGCGATGCGTGGCACTTAGCACCATGACGCCGTCTTTGATGGACAATGCATACAAATGGTTCAGCATGACATGATTGGGCTCCGGCAATAAAGTGGGCTCGCACTGCAATTGAAGGGAACTACTATTAGTCAAAGTTACAGTTTTGGCTAGTTACAACAGTTTGCCTACCGATAGCGGTGTATCCTTATTGAGGATGACCTGCAGCAAATGCGGCGGCAAAACAGGCGGACCGGACACCTTCTCCCACGGCTTCACCTGTGGCACCTCCTGGGAATATTCCTTCTCCGCATAGTTGGGCACATTTTCACTATCTTTGGCCAGTGCTTGGAAAACTTCGAAATCAGAGGCGCGCACCGACACCAAATTGTTTTTCTGCCCGTCATCGTCCTCTACACTTTTCTGAAATGACAAAACCATAAAGAATTTGAATGTAATTAGAGGCGACGGTCAAGCGAGGTGGTTGGCTTATTTCAAATATATACAATAATAAATATGGAGTATACTTGCGTTGTACATTTGAGGCATCAAATGACCACACAGATTTCTGCTTAATTGCAAGCAGACATTGCACAGTGGTCCAAATTCCAAAAATTTTGTCAGAAACTCCAAATATTGAGGTATGTGCCCCAAATTTGGTTTGTACACATATTTTGGACCCCCAAGACATCTTACCAATATTCGCTCGTTTTAGACCATTATTTTATAAAGCTGCCATATAACCGATCCAGCCGATTTGCACCAACTTTGTTGATTTTTAAGCAATTGAACTAAAACTTGGTTTGTACACAAATTTTGGGTGCCTGAGCCGACCTACCACCAAACGGACTCACCAAATTTTTGTTCAATTTAAAACACTATTTCACATAGCTGCCATATTAACGAATTTTTCGACTTGCGGCTAATTTGATGTTTTTGTCAATTTTTAAATGCTTTTTTTTAGAAAAGGAGCAAAAAGCTGCAAAAAAGATTAATATCCTCGCATTATGTACATATTGAAGAATAATATAGTGTTAATAGTTACGTTAATCCACGCCAATAAAACATACTTTTGTTCCACGAAACACAACAAGTTTGAGGTTAAAATTTCTGAAAACATCACTTTACAAAAACACATCGGTGTCCCAGAAATCTCTTTCAACTAAATTCCAACCCAAAACCAATTCTCGGTGTCCTAGAAATCTCTTTCGGTTGGTTTCAAACCTCTCGTGTTTTGTTGGGAGATCTTGGCAAACCAACCAACACACAAACCAGCCAATACATTAACCAACCAATAGCGAATTCACGAACCCACGCAATATATCACTGTTTTTGTAGTAGGACCATGTTTTTGTTATATTCGGATACATATGTTTATCATATGTATGCATTAGCTGCCAATTTCGATTAGTAGTTTCTTTTTGGCAACTGAAAAGGTTACCCAGTCGGACTTGACACCAAGAAAAAGGCACATCTTTCATAATCTTTGTCACCGAAGAAGTTTATTAAGGCGTGAAAACCAAAAAGAATGCACCTTTGAGAACGTATTTTAGCATGTGGTTTTGTTGAAGAAAGAACAAGAATTCTTTTTGGTTACGCATGCCAAAAGCACAGCCCAGAGAAGCCACGGTTTCATGTAAACGTGACTTTTTGCCTTCTAAGCGCATGTAAAAAGAATGAAGTGTCCATTTCATACAGATTTTTAACTTCTACTATATTTACTAAAATAATTATGTAGTGACATTTCCCCGTAAAAAGAAGTATGAAAAATGGCATTCTCTTGGGAACCACATTCCGCAAAGCCCGACTGGGTAGTCAGGTTTTTGTGTGCTCTTCGATTTTTAACAAAATTTTGAGCAAAAGCAACGTCGCTATAGTATCGCTCAGGTGTTCTTGAATGACGTCAACGACGATCCGGATTTGCTCAAACGGGTCATAGCTGGTGACGAAAGGTGGGTATATGGTTATGACATCGAAACCAAGGCCGGCCCAATCATCCCAATGGAAGCAGCCAGATGAGCCAAGACCGAAAAAAGCACGCCAATTTCGATCAATGTGAAGGTTTTGCACATTGTTTTCTTTGAATACAATGGTGTGGTGCATCATGAGTTCCTGCCAAGAGGTCATACAGTTAAAAAGGAATACTACAAGGAAGTTATGCAACGATTGCGTGAAGCAATACGGCTCAAACGATCAGAATTATGGAAAAACGAATCGTGGATTCTGCATCACGATAATGCACCAGCTCACACATCAATGCTTCAAGCACCGAATTCACCCGATTTGGCTCCCAGCGACTTTTTCCAATTTCCAAAACTGAAGCGACCAATGAAAGGAAAGCGTTTTGCCCCAATTAATGAGATCAAGTCAGAATCGAAGAACGAGCTGATGGCCATTCCGAAAAGCGCATTTCAGAAGTGGTTTGAGTCAGCTGTTGATCGACATTGCACGTGTGCTATTGGAAATATGGAAAATATTCGTATAGATATGCCAAATGTATATGAGGTTTTAGCGACCTGGTTTGATTTTTAATCAGCTTTTCTCAAGGTCGGGGAGTGATTTTAATTCAATAATCCTCAAGAATCAACAACAATTGAAATAAACATATGGACACAAGCAGGTTAAGGTTTCTCAGACAAGACATGTTTCGTCTAGTACCACAATCTAGACTCGTCAGTGAGATTTTAACCGCTTTCCTTACCAACAGCCATTAACAAATGCATCTACATATATAAGCTAAGAAGTAGCCGAATTCGAACTTGCGAATTATAACACAGCCAATGTATGTTTATCGTTCACATGGTGCTATCAATAGCTACAACTTCAGTCTAAACAGTTGTACATGTGTAATAGTGTTAGTGGGAGGCTTGTATCCACATGTCATACACATATGTGCTTTTGTTGTTTTTGTTGGATCCTTCGTATTTTCAGAAGAAGGTGACTAAAACCAAACTATTAGGCATGTTCCCGTTTTTGATTTCGATGAGAACATGCGGAATCGGAATTGGTAGCTTTTCCCGGTTCCAAAAACTTCATGTATTTTTACTTTAACAAGTTAAATATGGTCGAGATGTTGAAGTATCCATAGATATATCGAGCGTACAATTTGATTAAAAATCATTTTTTTTAACTTGTACCTCAGAAATTGCATGTAAAGTATGGTTCACGATCGAAATGAAAACGAGTTGTTCGCCATTCCGAATCAGCGCATGCGCAGTGCTGATTGAAATTGTTAAGGCTGTCTTATAGCTGCATAAAAATTTGCGAACATTCATTCGAAAAGACAATCGATTTCTATTTCACTCGGAAGCGGGAACACCAAATTGAAAAGATTCGGAATTGCGTTCTATTTACTTTTTAATTCCACTAAGAAATGGGCACTAAAGATATATCTTCTGAGACCTATTAAATAATAGAAACAAGAAAGTCGGTCAAGCCCGACCATAACATACTCTGTACCAGTGAAGTGCTACCGTTGCGGTCGATGCTGCCCATAATTGTCTGATTTTCTTATAACTCGACAGCCGTTCATCCGATCGTTACCAACTCTTTAGCGGATCGATAAATAATCATGATTTCAAAATATGTCCAAAAGGTTCGAACCTTCTATCTATAAAATTGACGGAGATATGACGTTTTTTCTAAATTGTGGGGCGGGAGGGTTCGTGGCTAAAATTGAACATAAACTTGATCTGCCTACAAGTATAAGAAGTTTTTGTCCCATACTCGACGAACTTCTATATCTTACCATCTATGAGATCTGTGTGTTTATACGGACAGACAGACGGACATGGCTAGATCGACTCGCCTGTTGATGCTGATCAAGAATCTTATAGGGTCGGAAATGCTTCCTTCTGGCCTTATAGGGTCGGAAACTTCTTGAATAAGGCCATAAACAGTTTTAGTAGTTTGGTACTGTTTTAGCTTCTGATTCAATAATGTCCAACTCAATTATTTTTGGTGAATATTTACCCGGGTTTAAATAAAATATTTCCTAAGAAAAAAACTAAAATTGGATGCAAAAACATCGATGTTCCCATTGATGTTTCTCCAGCTCTAATTGTCTTTGAACCATTAAATGGATATATTTCAGCGTTTCGCTCATCGACCAAAGCCATCCAGATTCATTCACTTCTCGAACCTGCTCCAAAATTATGTAATTTTTTAACTTAACTTCGCGGTATGGTGGTCTTCAATTCAAAATCTTAAATTTCCATGTCTTAAAAGGAATTTTTTGAAATTCCTTTACTCTTTACTTGGAATAATCTAAGTGCGTTTGAACAAGCTAGTCGGGAATGAATTTAAAGTTTGAGTGGAAAAATAAATTGAGACGGAAAAGATCTTTTTCACGATCTTGATTTTCTTTGAAAAACATTTTAAAACTTTTAAATACTCGAAAAAAATTGAACTTAAAATATGAGTTCAGAATTTGGAAGCTTTTGAGCTACTAATTAGAGGCAGCATCGATTTAGGATGGGATAGAACACAAAAATTGGGGTTTTAAGTAGATGCGGGAAAGAAATGATCTCACTGAACAACCCTGTTGCACAGATAAGATGTCATAGCCGCAGTTCAGTAATTAAATTGACTCTAAAAATACTGTCAAATTTTGGATTTTTCTTTTCTATTTTTCCTTATGTAACCCAAATTAAAGACAGCCACAGAAAAGCCAAGCAAGTTACACCAAGTCCAATCCACATCCGCTTGGGCGATTACTTTGACTCTCTGCCGCTTTGTTTACGCCGATTACACAACACCCAAACAGAGCAGAACAGAGAAATTCAGTAACTGTAACTGCGTCATTCCTATCACCCTATATAGCATATATATATCGATTTTCCACTGCACACACACACTCACACAGACTCACCAACTTGGGATCATGCTTCCATTCTCCATCCACACAAAATTTGTACTGATGGTCGCCCTCGGCCAGGTCAAGAATGGTCACAAAATTGCCATGGCTCCGCACCATTGTAATTGGCTTCCAGTTGGAGAAGGTGCCCGAAATGGTCACATTTTTGCCACCGCCATCCCAACGAAGTACCGTGGGAAGTGAAGTTTTCCTTGGTTCCGAATCATCGTCATCCAGCTGCTGCTGCTCGTCGTCAATGTTTTCCATCATTTCGCTGCCGCCGCTGTTGCGTAGTATGGCTGTTGCTTCGCTGCTGCTATCAGCTGAGCGTTGTTTACCCGCGCCCGCTCCCGTATAATACGGGTCTTCGTCTTCTTGCGACGAACCCTCGTTCAAGACTGCTGTATGTTTTTTATCGAACGAGAAAGCTTGGCCGCCCGCTCCAGAGCCACCCAAAGCCAAAGCTGCGCCACCCCCAGCCGCTCCGCCTGCTGCGCCCCCTCCCCCGCCGCCAGTCGCACTTGCCACCGAGTCGCGAAAATGTGCGGGAGAACTTGGCGTGGAGAGGTCGTTCGATTTGTGACGCTCACGATGCATATGGACGGTTGAGCCCGCGTTGCCCATAATTTCAGTTGTATTTGATTGCTAATTCTTAATCTGTTTTTAATTGTTTTTGTTTTGGCACTTTGTTTTCCTTGACTTTGTCTTCGTTTTCAGCTTCCGCCTTTTCAACTCAGTTCAGCGCCGTTCTGGTGCTTGTTTTGTTTTTGTTTCTGATTTGTTGGTATAAATAAAATATTTGGCTACTCAATAGGCAGAAAACTGCATTATTTAATCGTTGTAAAATGGCTAATTATAAACATTTACATATATATATGGACTGAAAAATTGGATTTGATTCACTGAACCAGGGCTACATACTCAATCACAGCCAGGGCTGGCGAGTCAACAAAAATGAACCATTTGAACTGGCACGCACGCACGCACCTCATTCCGATAGTCATCGGACATAAAAAATACATTTTAAAATAAAATAAAATGTTATTTAAAGTTATTAAATTTAATAATATTTGAAAAGTAAGTTAATTAAATGCTTCAGCATATCAATTTCGATTTCCTTTCAGAGTTCCACTATTTCTAAAAATTTATATCTCTACATAGGTAGATAAGGTATTAATTAGTTGGCGTTTTATGAGAATTAAAACCGCTGTAAAATTAAAAATTAAATTAGTTTTTAACTAAAATTAAATTTCTCTGCCTGCAACATGCAGTGTGTTGCAAAATCGGTTATTAAATATGGCAAGAAATGGCAAAATGTAATTTAAAATGGCTAAAAATATATGATTAACTATAGGAAATAAAAACAAGAAAGTCGGCCAAGCCCGTCTATAACATACTCTGTACCTGGGAAGTGCTGCCCATCACCGTTGCGACCGATGCTGCCCATAATAGTTTGTTTTCCTTATAGCTCGACTATCGTTCATCCGATATTTACCTTTCCTTTGGCGGATCGATAAATAATCCTAAAGGAACGAACCTTCTATCTATAAAACTGTGGGAGATATGATGTTTTTTCCAATTTGCGTAGGCGGGAGGGGGCGTGGCAAAAATTGAAAATAATCTTTTCTGCAAGTACTAGAAGTTTTTGTCCCATACATGTCAAACCTCTATCTCTTATCATCTCTGAGATCTGTGCGTTCATTCGTCAGACAGACGGACAGACGGATATGGCTAAATCGGCTGTTAACGCTGATCAAGAATATATATACTTAATTTTACTCTGTGTACCTCTGGTACAGGGTATAGATAATGTAACCTTCCCCAATTGGGACTCGAATCTCGTACTCATTAAACAAACGCTGAGTCTATCACCTCTACACCAGATAGCTGCTTGACAAACTAGATATTTAAAGTCAACACTAGAAAAATTTATTCTCTGTGAAGCAAAACAGATAAACATGTAATGGGGAATTTTTGTACACGCTCATCTATCCGCTCTGCCTGTGACCAAAACCAATTTAGAAATGGGAGGCACAGCTTCAGTAGCTTAAATGGTAATGAAAATAATAGCCGTTTTAGCAAATTCTGTTTAGATCCTTGATATAGGTTCTTAAAGGATATGCGAAATGCCAAATGGAAGGTATTGAATCAGAGATCGTATATGTTTTTAAATCAACAGCTCTTGAATTTAGCTATCAACAGTTATTTGAATTTAAATTTTTTTACCGAATAATCATTATTTTTAATTTATATAATAAAAATCGGAAAATAATTTTTATATTTAATTTTTATTAAAAAATGTAAAATACAATTTAAAAAATAATCGCTATTATATAATTTTTATTTTTATATCAAAAATTAAGAGTTATTTCTGAGTTTAATGAAAAAAAAATGATTAAAAATCCTTAAGTTGTAATATTTAATTTAAAAATGTTTAATAGTTTCGATTCCTGAAAATAACTAGAGGTTTCCGGCTTTCGATTTTACCAAATAGCTAGATATTGTGGGGGGAGAAAATATCTAAACTGGCAGCACTGTCCGAGTGTTCTGTCATCAAAATGAACGATACATTTGGCTGGAACTAGTTCCGCTGCTGCCCAGCAATGCAGCTCTGCGCAGATAAGGTTTATTTGGGAAAAATTTGGAGAGGAATTAATTAACCACTGCTAATACATAATACGCCGCTATAATTATTTATCCCTCCATCACATTCCAATTGCATTGCCAGTCTTGCGCCTCCAGCTGTCGCTGCTACTGCTAAGACTGCTGACCAGGTCGAGGTGTTGAGATTGGATTGAGTTTGATTTGCTGCACCTGCCCCCCCATTCCCATTTGGAGGTCAATCGAATGGCGGAATTGGTGAAAGACTGGCTGGCGGACTATCAGCGCACCAAAAGCCAGCCAGCAGAAAGCGCGGAAAGCGAGGCGTTTGTGGTGGAGCACGAGACAGATCCGGAAATCGCCGAGGCCATTTTCACCATCTTCAATGACCGCCAGCGCAATGAGGAGCTTGTCCATGACATTTGCCAACAGCTGCTGTCATTTTATCGCTCGCCCGAGCTGACGCTGCACAAGTTCCCGCTGCAGTTCATCCCCGTGCTGATCTACACCTACCTGCATGCCGTGGCGGCGGGCGACAAGAAGGCTTCGCGGGGCGTGGAAACGCTGCTGATCTGCATTTACAACGGCGAGGTGTCCACCGATGACGGCGGCCAGAAGGTGGTGGCCTTTCGCATGCCCATCCTGGCCCAGAGCTCGGTGTACCATGAGCTAAAGAATCTGCCCATGACCGATTTGCGCCGCTGGGAGGAGAACTGCAATCGGGAGGTGAAGTGGGGGCCGCATATGCGGATAGAGATTATCAATGCCCAGAATCGCATGCGCATCCTGACCGCCTTGCTGTTCTGCTACAACCAGCAGGTGAGTCAGACGCAGAAGTCGTCGCTGCTGCATTTGTGCCGGGTTACGTCGCAGCTGGTCAACCAGGGGTTCACCACCAAATCGGGCCATGGGCATCGCATGAGCTATGGGTGAGTATGGATTGAGTGAGTTGATCGATTGAACCTGTTTACTGAACAAACCTCTTTCAGCTCGGATCCAACCACGGGTGCTACATTTCCCAAGCCCTCCTCACCCCGCATTCCGCTCTCCTCCTCGTTTCTAATTGAACTGGTGCATGCCATTTACTTTGCCATGTTCAATGGATATGGCACCATTGCCATCCAGACGCTGGAGGACATACACAACCGGGCCAGCTATGAGTTGTACACCGAACTGATCCTGGTTACCAGCGCGGTGCGCAACTCCCTGCATGCCAATCCCTCGGGCCAGCCCAACGATGGTCCCATGGGCTTGAGCGTGGCCCTAACACCAGCCACGACTACCGTTACGACTTCCGTCTCAAAATCCATGATTACCAATGCCTCATTCCGCACGAAAAAGCTGCCCGATGACATACCCATACAAGTGCAGGATCTGACGATGCCACAGGCGCCGCAGCAGCAGCAGTTGGCCAGCGTCACCGAGGAAACGGAGCCCCCTACTAAAGAGAGTTCGTCGGGCACACGCACTTCGATTATACGGCCTAGTATGGAGGGAATCAAGGCGCAGGCTCACAAAGCCCTCATAGCTGGCTTCAAGAAGTCCAAGGATAAGGAGAAGGAAAAGGACAAGGAACCGCCCAAACCACCTCAACGCAAATTTGACAAGCACACGCAGCGTAACTCGCTGCTCCAGCTGCAATCGGATGCCACTGTGGAGCAGCAACCCACCTCCAATTCAGCCTCGGATTTAATGCCCCTGCAAACGCTCTCGCTGATCAACGAGAATGGCGGCGGCGGCAGCAATAGCTTCAGTGTCGATAGCGATCTCAATGATGGCGCTCCCGCCACTGCTCTGCCCACCATCAGCAGCAATACGAATTCCATTACCAGTAGCGACATGCTGACCAAGAGTTTTGATTCCAGCATTGAACTGGCGCCCCTGGGACACAGCCAAAGCAATGAGCATGGCCACGGCTTGGAGTAAGGCAGCGGTAGTGTTATCGGGCGAGGGAACTGTGCAAATAAATTAGCCAAATTTCAAGTATATATGTAATGATGGAGGATTATACGTATTAACTGATGAACAAAGTCAGAATCCTGTTGAATTTCCCCCTCTTTAATTAATGTAACTAATTGTTGTCGGTTAGGTTTAAGTACATAGCTGGGGGGAGCGAGGAGGACCCCGAACTTACATTGAATTGAATTTACCCCTTGGTTTTGTGTCCACTTACATATGTAAACTTATACATACACACATATACAAGAATATTTATTGAACGTTGACCTAAAACCATGTTATTGATTTCAAAATAAAACCTATATACAATATATATACATATGTATGTATAGTGCACTCTCAAGTGACAAATGTCTTGGGCTCTGGATTCATCGCTCATTTCGCCCATCAACAGGAAGATAACTAAAAGCTGATTTACACTAGGAGTGCGTTATGCGTTAATAGCCAACTATCAGTTTTTTTGCATGGGAATGGAGTTATGGTATGGAGCGTTTTTTGTAGGGGGATAAAAGCTGATTTTAACTCCATGCGTAAAATGTAAAACTATGTAAACAGGAACTGGAATAAATTTTTCTGTTTTTGTAATCTCCTTAGTTCATCTCGACAATCTTTCATACTTCTTAACTAATTTACTACAATTTTGGTAATTCGAATTTGCCCGCCTGTTCGATTTGATAACACAGGGGAACAAAATGACAACTTTTGTATGTTGCATCCTCTTTGATAAAAAAATCTGGCCCAGTTTTGTCCACTGTTTACAAGACTGGTTTCGATTTGGCTCCATCAGCTTTTGTTTTAAAGATATGGCGAAAAATGTGTTTTGCATGTTTTTTCGCTTTGAAAAAATTATGAAGGACACACTGAGCAAAAATACCTGCGTTTATGAGTCTTATGCGATAGAACACATATCAATGCAGTCCAAAAAAAATCAAGCGAGCAGCATCAGCAAGCCGGAAGGTGTCCAAATTGGCCTTTCAAGAAAGGTATTCATTAGTTTATGGCAAATTTTTCAAATTTGATTGATAGCCCCATAGACTCTTATATTTTCACAAATTTTGTTGCATTTATAACGGCTGAATGGACAAAATTACAGCCTGTTAATCCGAAAAAATGAATTAAAATTTTTGTTAACAAATGTGTTAATATTAAATACATAAGGTTTACTTTATAGTAACTATTGTGCTTTATCAGTGCTTGGCAGTGTCCATTTGAGCTTACAGATAATGTCCGAAATTGTTTTTTGTAAGTATTAAGTGAGAAAGTGTGATGAATTTGGTTAAATGGTGTCCGCTAGATGGGTTCCGCCGTCAGCATCCTCAAGTAAACTCTTTTACCTGTCTTCTTGGCGAACACCTGCTCTATAATTTTTACTCTGTTTTTGAGCATCTGGGCGGTGGCAAATTGTAATAGGGAGCTATTTTATAATTTCCAATAATTTAACATTGGCTTGGGGGTAGGTTTTCTGGTGTTTCCGGTTGGGCGCTATAAGGTCTTTCGACCACATAGTGTCGTTGGCTATCGTTGGCGCGTCTGGGCAACTTTGAGAGGCGTTTTTTAATTTTTCTCATAGTTTGACCGTTACTGTATTTCGTTCAATACTTGGGGATTTATCAAGTGGTTCTGAAATTTTTTAAAGAATAGTTTTCGCCGTCTCAGGCGCTCATAGCCTATTTCGCAACTTTTGAACTGTGTGGACATATACAACATGGCTCGAAAAGTTCTAACTAATATTTCGATATTCTGAGCTATACTATTGGTAGATTTGAAAAGGGTGTTCATAGGTTGGGCTTTTGTTTAAATAGTTTGTGTTGTTGCTAGGGGAAAATGATTTTAAATGTTGGACTAAAAGCTGATAAACCAGAATTTTCAAATTTACATTTGGGTACTACTTCAATCGTTACAAACATCCGCCATAATTTTTTTGGTTAATATTAAACAACCTGGAAAATTACACACAAATTTAATGAATTTGAGTGGGTAATTTTTTTTCCACTTACCTTGACTGGGATTCGAACTCACAACTTACTTACCTTGTCTCGGGAATTTAGATACAATTGCCGACATCTTAGCCCATACGACTATTAACCACTCGCGCGGCAAAGCCGCATATCTCAGTTATAAGGAAAGCGACAATGAGCTAGATTTTTTAAATGTATCATTTCAAATCCATAACGTTTGTTTAAAAAATCTACATGTCACGTGTGGAAAACAGTTTTCTAAATAAAAAATACAACTTTTCTGTAATGATTTTGAGCTACACTTTTCGTTTAAAGATTCCACACGCGCACAGGCCGGTCGAAAGGGGACTCCGGGCCCGGGGGGGCGTTTCTCATGTTGTACATAGTTCCCACCCGACAATCGACCCCAAGAACGGATCAGTTTTCGACATTTTCTAGAACTTTTCTCTTACTAAACTATCGAGAGCGTGATCTGTCGCTCAGTTTGTGGCAGCAAAATGTAAGTTCTTGATACACGTTTTCGGATCCGTTCTCGACACTTTCTCGATAGCGAAAACGGGTTAAAAACGTATTGAAAACTGAATCTTTGAAACCCTCATCTCAAAGGAAAAACGGATTTCAAATTTAAGAGAAACTATCGTAAGACTAACAAAAAGCGGACTTCGATTTTTTGGGAAACTTACGTAATTCTCGTAGGTCCGGTATCATACGAGATTTTTGTTTTCTTTGTGTTTAAATTTTTTTTGAAAATTTCTTTTTGAATATTTCTTGCAACTTTTCAGATCTTGCTTTTAAATGTAAAGGGTTTATTTATTAACTTCATAACGAATATTCTTAGAGGCGCACATCAACATAAGCTTTATCCAAAATCCAAACAGAAGATAAAAATTGAGATTATATTATTTTACTTTTTTTTTAATAAATACTTATGCATTAACATTATAGCTTCAAATGCTTTTTTCACCCAAGCAGTTTCCTTTTGGGCTTAAGAATTTGCCACCCACAGCTAAAAATCTGCTGTCTGGAGGTATTTTAAGTCCTTAGAATTATTTTTATGTACACTCTCACTGACAACAATTTTATAAAAATATCTTTACACAAATGCAGTTTATCTTATTCATAAAAATAAAGAGAATGCCTTGGTCCCTTGGTCTGTCTTAAGGAGCCAAATGATCAAATGAAGAGTTCAAAATTATAAAAATATTTTCCAGTAACGACCAATCAGTCCTATAGCAGCGGTTTCGACATATTCCCATTCCCATTTGTAAAGCACATGGGATTGGCAGCGTGCAGTAAAACGAAGACTCCTGAGAAAACTGAGGGACTTGTTTTTGTAAAAACAGAAAGACGGACGAAGATTGTCTCAACGCATCATTCTGATCAAGAATATTTATATGAATATTGTTTAAGGAGTCAAAAATAAAACCTCTGGGCGAAATTAATAAACACTTTGCAATTTATATGCTAGCTCTTCCTAAACTTGCCCTGTAAAAATATGCGTGGCACATCAATACCCTCCTTCAGGTTGAGGGTACGCCGATGAACATACTCATTGGAGACAACCTCAAAGCCCTGCTCACTAAACAACTTAGCCAGTTCCTGTTGAGCAAAGTAATAGCTACGTGTGCCGTCTTGACGCATATACAAATTCTCAGCTATCTTGTTTCCCGGTTTAAATCTCAACTGAGCCATATCGTACAGACCATAATCTCTAAAAAGAACTAGGCCACCTGGCTTCAGCAACTTGTAGAGATTCTCTATCACCTGTTTAAACTTCTGCGGATGTATGGCCGATAGCACAAAGATCAGGGTGATTACATCCAGGCTTTCGGCTGTGATATGGTCATGCACCTGCGTTGTGGTTATATCGCACTGAAAGGCAGAGATATTTTCAGGATTGTACAAAGCATTGGCACGCACAAAGTCCACCGCTCGCGGTGAAAAGTCGCAGGCATAGAAGTAAAAACCTGAATCCGGCTTCGAATCTTGCTTTAGTTGTTCTTCCAGCAGCGGGAATACCAAATTGCCGACCTGAAACACAAATAAATTTTAGAACTAAGCAATTGTAACCATTTGAATAGAGTACCCCGCATCCCACTTCCAGTAAAAGGCGCCGCCTTAAGCCGGTTTCCTGTCCATCGGCCAGCAATTCCTGAAACTCCCTGGTAGTCCAATGTCGGTCTTTGAAGAAGCGTGTCTCGTTGCGCTTATAGAAGATGTCCCAGTGGCGTTGAGCGTCGGTTTCCAGTTTGTTGGCCTTGAATTCCGGAACCAAACGTTTGTTTTGCTCCTCCAGCAAGTGCAATTCATTAGCGCTTAGCTGCTTGGTGTGGGTGGTGAATACATCCGTATCCATTGCAGCAGTTCCCGTTCAATTTCAATGACAATGGAGCAAATGGTGCAGGTGGGATGTAGATTAATGTAATAGGGATGGCAACAAATATCGGCGTATCGATATAGTATCGATATACATTTTCGATTAAAATGCCACTACCACCACAATGGGCGATGTGGTCAGGCTAGCGGTTATTAATTCATAGCAAGCGTGAATTTGAAACTATTTTAACGAAATTGTTGCAAGAATTGTTTTTTTTTTAATATCTACACCTCATGTAGAGTAAAATTTCTCACAGGAAAAATGCGGAAACGCGTTGGAAAACCAATAAAAATAATTTCTTTATTTCATTTTCATTTGAGGTTCCTCTTAAAAGTAGAAATATAAATGAAAATATAACAAATAACAAATATGAAATGAATGTAGCAACTCATATGTGTACGTAGGTGGACTTTGATTGCTTTTCGGTCTTTGGTCGCTCGCTCCTCTCATCCGCATCCATCATCTGCCCATTATGGTTGGCTCATCGGCCATGGCAATTTCATCAGTGGGCGCTTTGGCACCCTTCTTCTTTCCAGAATACCATAGGAACATGACACCGCACAAAATGTTGACCACAAACGTAAACCAGGCCAGATAGACGCCGTAGCCATAGCTGTGGGATAATATTTAAAGAGAATAACAGAAGTGGAGAATTAAACCCAGTTTATGCTCACGTTAATTCCGCTCCATCGGGATAGGCATAAAACAAATGATCTCTCGTATAGTCAACGGAGGAGAACAGCACCTGAATCACAACCAATGCGGTGGAGGCAGCTACCAAATGTATGCCGCCCGCCAGCCTTTTGAACATATACCGCGGATTCATGAACGTGTAAAAGGAGAAGACGGCGCCCAGGCTCATCACAAAGAGAGTTATGCAGGCAAACGATGCCTGCGTGCGGATGTAGTCTGCAAGAAAATACCAAGCCACTGCCCATTACAAATTGCCCAACCTGCCAGAGGAGTATAATATTTACCCATTAGTTCGTCATCAAATCCGGGCTCACTGCGCAGCGTATTCATGTTAGGGAACATGTCTATATACTTGCAACGCTCTAAGAGGACAAGAGAATTAAGCATGGAGTTCAAGCACAAAATCAGTCACCGTCAACGTACGATTAGGTATATAGCTGTAGTAGGCAGTGTGACCACCCTTTCTAGGTGGTAGTGGTGGCACCAAAACCATAATCACACGCTCATTATTGAGCACATAGGCGGGTATACCTATGTCACGTATATAGGTGCCTAGGAGTCGCACCACTAGCGGATATTCCGTCCAATTGCTAAAGATGGCCTGCTGAGCCACCTCTGGTATGACATAGTACGACCAGGTGTTGTTATACTTGACCCGTTGCAGGGCCGAACCGAAAGTTTGCTTTGTAATGGCTTCACTCACTTCCAAGGGATTAATTTGAATGGGTTTATTGGCCGTTGCATTAAATTCCCGCTGACTTGCCTCGGTGGACATGATGAGCTGATGGAAGGCACTGCGAAATGTTTGAAATTCCTCCTCCTCGCCTCGTGCCCAGTGGGCAAACATGCGACGGCGTGCCGCCTCTGAAAACTCGTTAGTGCCAGATAACGGCTCCAGGGCAAACTCACGCACAAACTCCATGCTTGAGAGATTGCGTTTGGCTTCGTTAATGTTCGATTGGGTGGTATAGGACATGGAGGTGAAATTTCGCACAACCTGTGCATTGGGTAAGGCATTTGGCACTATGGTGTTACGGCAATGTCTCCATAATCCCGAATGGGAAGACATAAAGAAACGTCTCGATTCGGGTATGAAGATGCCTGTGGGGCAAAATAAAATAAGCTACATAAAGATTGAAATTTCATCATACGCACCCTTTCCACCCGCTATGATAATCCAATGATCTGTGGATATGGCCACTATCCAGACGAGCAGTGAGATGACCATTAACATACTGCAGCCCAGCAGTACACGCCGTTGAAACATATAGGCCTCCATGAGTGGACGACGTGCCTCGTCCCGGCCAATTGTCGAGGTGGAGACATCACGCTTCATTTTGGCAGCTTTCTCTCCCTCTCTCTATTTCGAATTTACGCTCCTTTTATGGCAAATGTTTGCGCTTCTCCTCTCCGGACGATGCAAACGGGTAATCCACACGCACATGGGACAGGGCACGTTCCTAAAGGAGAAAGAGTGAGGCTTATGAAGTCATTTACATATGTACAGTGTACACATCGTAAACACTAGTTTACAAATTTCGAAAAACATTCCAAGCTTCCTTTTGAGTCCGTAAAAATATGGGCTACGATAGTTTTTTTCTTTAAATAGTTGAGTTATTCAATTTACGGGAGAGGAAAGACGTGGCTCATTTCTGTACAACCTGTCCAATCCAAAAAGAGCTCCGGAAATTCGTGCTTAATGAAAATGGATATCCAAATGGTATTAAAGGGATCAGACTGGAAAAGCCCGGCAAGCCGCTCCCGAAAAAAAGCTGAACAAAAACTTCTAAAAGCCTTTAAATTAAATTTCATGTATGCTCTCATGTATGCTTTCAATTTAGTATAATTTCACTCCAATACCAAGCTACCCAGAAGTGGTAGCAATACCTCATACCCAGTTTTTCTTGATCACCCTAAGTTCACAAAATATAGAAGGGTTTACTGCAATGGTTATACTAAACTCCCGCCTCCAATGGACAAGTGGTTAGTACCCCGCCCATAGAGGTCCAACTTAGAAACTTGATTCAATGGAAAACCACTCGGTAGAATTTCCTAAGATTTTAAATTTATTGAGATTCTGACCCATAAAACGTGTCCTCAAGAGATGGTAACATGCAACTAAACCACACTTGACCATACCCAGATTTCAGATCTTCAATTGGAAAAAAATTAACATCATTAATGCTTATTGACCCAATTGGACTCACACTCGCGGATCCCATTTAAAATCTGTGTAGTGGAGTTGTTTTTACGTCCTTCCGAAACCCACAAAAAGCATTGATGCTTCAAAAACCACTTTTGTCTCCAGTAAATGAAGCTACTATTTTTAGGACACAACAAAACATCCATTGAAGTTGATGGTATTTCAACAACTGCAGACATAACGTCATATTTTCATATGTTTCTGGCATATTTGTTGCATATGCAACAGGTACTAAGAGATACTTATTCCCAATGTTTAGCAGACGGCTTTTAAGCTGTTCGTAGATCCATCGATAAAAAGACGCCACACCTCTATGACATGAGGGTTTCCGACTTTAATAAAAAGAGAATCAATATCTGTACAATAACATATATTACAGCCATTCTCTCATTATCGCATTCGCAAAAGTTTTACGATTTGAGACCGTTTTTTCGAAAAACTTTGCTCTCCAAATCGCAAAACTTTTGCGAATGCGAAAATGGGAGCATTGCTGTTAGTGTCTGTTTCATCGATAAGATGCATAGCGAAATGAATATTTAGTGACTTGGAATAGGTTCGTTTACCAGCTGAGGTAATTTCAAAATCCTCTGCTACCAAATTCCATTGCTTTAAGCGAGTTGCAAGCAGCTCTGCAGCTCTATGAGAAAAGCCAGATTGAGTAACCAAGTGACGTGAAGTAGAAATCTCTGATGGTTCAAACTCCAAAGAAGTAGTATTTTTCAATTTCTTTACTTTATATCAGTGGCGTCTGTGATAGTGTTGTGAAAACATCGATAGTCAAACACAACCAATACAAATCATTTTCAATATTTTACAGAGAATTGTAAATAAAGAAGTATACCACTTTCATAAGAAACTCATTGGAACTTAAGAAATTAAATAATAATATCATTAGTAATTCGCGCAAAATTAAGATAAGTAATCATAGCAGAGTAATAAATACAAACAAAATCATAAATTGAAATATTATGTTTAAAAATAATATACGGCTTACATTTGCCGTCTTTAAAAGCGATATTTTGTTTGAAATAATCTCATCCGCCTTGCAGAACATTCATTCCGATTTGGTCGACGTCCCGGAAATGTGCAGATATCGAGCTGCCACGGCTACAGATTTTGAATAGTGGATCGGTGGAAGAGTCGTTAAATACTTCCGAATCATTTGGCGTGGTGCTTGGCAATCATATTTTCGGATGAAGCACAAATAAACAAAATTGTCGTATCTGGAGCACAGAAAATCCGCACTTCCAAGTCAGTCGTGATGGTCATTTGACCGAAACTGTTTTTCATAAATAAATAACATGAACCAACCTCTTCAATAAATGTTCAACCTTTGAAAAATATCGAGCCGTTTTTTTTATAGCCATAAATTCCAATTTTTAAATGGACCACCCTGTAGTATCTCCTACTACTGTTTCTTGCATACTGTTATTATCAGTGCATAGAAAAAAAAACGGTGAGATAAATTCAATCTTTTTTTTCATAAAGTAATCCCGGCATAATTCAATCTTTTATGGCTTGACGCAATCCTTTCGAGCTTGTTTCATTAAAAAAGTGCTAAAATCAATCCCATTCAAAGATTACAATGTTCATAAATTAGAAACGATGCAGAAAAGTATAAATAGCATTTAAGACATTGGGCAACAATCATGTGATATGGTGATGTGCGATGAGATGCCATGCCATTCGTGTTTCAGTGTAAAGTTGAAAAGTTGTGAGTTCGAGTCCCAGACAAGACAACAATAATTTTTATATTTCTTTGTTTTTTCAGAAGCTTTAAATATACCAAAACTGGTGTCGGTGTGTGTTTGTTGTCCTATGGAAAATGGAGGAGGAAAGGTAGAGGAATCTTTCTGGGAGCAAATTAATCTCAATAAAGCTTAAAGTGATACTGCTTTTGGGATTAAATTGAGCTCGAGTTTTTTGATTAATTTAATCCTTATGCGGGATTAATTTGATGTTTTTAGGATTGAGAAAAGTGAGATCAAATCAATCTTTTTTCGGATTGGCTTAAGAATATACGGGATTACCCTGTTTTCAATCCTGTTTCGGATTGATGTAATCCCGTTTGGATTGATTTTTTTTTTGAGTGCAGGAATCACACACTCTATCAGAGGCGTACCACACATTCTGTTGAAATGACGTTGCAAAATATTCTTCGAGCGCCTTCATGTGTCTAGAAGATGCTTTTCGACCCTTACTCTTAGGCGTATATAAGCCACAAACACAGCAAAAGACATCTTTGTAAGGGCAAGATAGAACAAACTTACTTTGCTTGTTTTTGTAACATTGTGTGAATATTTTTCCTTTGTTATACCCGTTACTCGTAGAGTAAAGAGGGTATATTAAAGTCGTGCAAATGTATGTAACAGGCAGGAGGAAGCATCTCCGACCCCATAAAGTATATATATTCTTGATCAGCATCAACAGCCGAGTCGATATAGCCATGTCCGCGTCCGACTGTCTGTATGAACACCTAGATCTCGAAAATTTAGTAGACTCGTATTGTCCCAAGGCAGATCAAGTTATTTCAAATTTTGGCCACGCCCCCTCCCGCCCCCATAAAAATGTTGAATAACTCCAGCAATTTTTATTAAAGATATAAAGCTCTAGGTAGTGTATGTGCAAAATCTACAATCTGAAAGTTTCATAAAGATCGGATAATTAATGGCAGGCTTAAAAGGGTATAAAAACGTTGCATACTTTTTGGCGTTAAATGCACTTTTTGCTTACATACTGTTAAAATGATCGGATTCATGTTAATGCTCTGTTAATTAACATAGGGAAAAGGCTATTAAGCACTAATTGCCCTGAGTAACGGGTATATCGAAGTCGGGCAGGACCGACTTTAATTTACACTCTCGTTTTTGTTTGTCGCAGTCCTTATTTTTCTTCGAGTTAACGTTCTGCGACGTTTTAAATTTCGGCGATTTTTTAATATTATTGTTTTTATTCACTTTCCTTTAAATGTCAATAAACTAAAATGTTTGTTAACATTTCACCCAATTTTTTAAAAAATTTCATACATTTGCCCTAAGCAATCGCAGTCGTATATATTCTTATCAATGAGTCGTAGACATCTTAATTTATGCGGTACGCCTTTCCTCGAACCCACAACTAGCCGCTGAGCCACACGGCTCTGACGCTAAAGTTCTTAAGTCAAGATTTTAAAATGGTTAGTATTGAATTGAAGTGCATTCAAAAACAAAACATTACTTTAAATTTAAATTAAAAAGGCTTACATTTTTTCTGCTCACTTGGGAACCCCAGCTCGACTTCCAATTAATTGCTTTCATTTCGAACTCTGCTTGTTTATAATCTTTAATACAGGGTATAAAAATCGGCATCACACAATGTACTAAAATTTTGTAATTAAAACCAAATTTGTTACCCCCAAACAAATTTATTTGTCTGGTCTTTCCATTTGATGACGGATCATTAATTATGCTGCTATGGAATACCACTTAATTTATTTACATTTGGCGTTGCTTTGGCAACCTGAAATTCCCAACTCAAAAACTGTTTTCCCCATTTTTCTGACAGAAATTAAGCAAATTAGTGAAAGCGCACGGAAAATGAATGACAAAACCAAACAAAATTCTTTGAAATTATCTCGAGAAAAATGATTTGGCAAGCATTAGGTGTGTGGGCGAAGTGGGGGGTGTGTGCGTGCGAAAGTGCCATATAATTTCAGGCATGTGTATGAGGCAAAGTTGTGTTATTTTTACATTATTTGCTTTGTTCTAAAGAGCAGACTATAAAATGTCTTCATAATGCTCGGGGGAAAATCCACAGAAAAATGTCGCAGTATATTAACCCCCAGAGTGGAAATGGGCAATGAATGACTTTTCGTTTCAGGCAGGTATGAAATGGCCATCTACCCACACTATCCAAAATATGTCGAATAGTCCACTGAGACTTAAGACATTTTTATATGAGTTTGGCTCTTCATATTTGCTTTGAATTGTAACATCTGTTGCATCAGCTGTGCAGCATAGAATTTTACCGTGACTTTTTAATATGAACAAAAAGTACATTCCCCGCCCTCACATTTGGTTCAATTGAATATGTGTGGCCTTTGCTTATATATTGTAGAGGTAAATCTTTGTAAATGAGTGTAAACAATCGTGCCAATCTTGTTTTAGCCGTCTATTAAGATTCGTCAAGATTCGGCAAAATTGTTCATTGTCATTAGGTTAGGTTATGATCTTTTGGCAAGATAGAAGCTTTGTGACTGCATACATTTATTCCCCCATTTAAATCGAATGGGCTTATTCTGTTTTAGTATGCGCCCGGCTTTCTTCCTTGTGAATTGATTGTAATAGTTCAATGGCAACGTCAAATTTCCCTTGCCTATGACAAGATTACACTTGCAAAGTGTATAATAATATTGCCCAGAAGTTTGCAAAGCATAGAAATATTCATTTCCAAACCCATAAACTGCATATATATATATATTTTTGATCAGGGCGAATGGACCCAGTTTTATGATACATCAAGCCGAAACCATTTTTTTGGAGTTCCGTAATGCGGGTACGAACTAAAACTTACCTATGGTTAAGGTTTGGAAATTTGAGGTTATGGGTTTTTGGCGAAGGTTTTGGTTCAAACCTTGGTTCAGCCCATATTTTACACAATATTAATTACAAAAAATAGGGGAAAGTTAACTTCGGCTCGGCCGAAGTTTTGTATACCCTTGCAGTTTGTTTTTCTATATAAGACTACTTTTCTGACCAAACTTTCCCATGGGAGCTATACTATATAGATGTCCGATTTCGACCAAACTTGGTGCAATCATGGAAAAGCATAACAAACTGTTAATTAATCAATTTGGAGGCGATCCCAATTAAAACAAAAAAGTTTTTCTCACTAGAACTTCCTTTTCGACCGATCATTAATACTGCAGCTATATGCTATAGTCATCTGATTTTGACAAAACTTTGTAGAATTGTGTAAAAACATATAAAATAAATATATGCCAACGTAAGGGTCGTTTCCATTAAAAACAAAAAAGTTTTTCTCACAAGAACTAGTTTTTCAACCGATCGTTCCTATGACAGCTATATGCTATAGACATCCGATCCGGCCAGTTCCGACAAATGTGCAGCGTATTTGTACCAAAAGACTTCGTGCAAAGTTTGGTGAAGATAGCTCTTAAACTGACGGAGGAGATAGCATAGAAACAGACAGACAGATGGACGGACAGGACAGGGCTAAATCAACTCAGTCCTTCTTGCTGATCAAGAATATATATACTTTATGTGGTCGGAGATGCTTTTTTCAATGCGTTTCAAACATCCGCACAATTTTATAATATACTCTGCAAATTTGTCGGAACCGGCCGGATCGGATGACTATAGCATATAGCTGTCATAGAAACGATCGGTCAAAAAACTAGTTTTAGTGAGAAAAACTTTTTTGTTTTCAATGTTAGGATGTTTGTTCGGAAAACATAAATTGTACATCTTTTTATACCCTTGCAGAGGGTATTATAAAATTGTGCGGATGTTTGTAACGCATCGAAGGAAGCATCTCCGACCACATAAAGTATATATATTCTTGATCAGCATGACGAGCTGAGTTGATTTAGCCTGTCCGTCTGTCTGTTTCTATGCTATCTCCTCCGTCAGTTTTAAAGCTATACTCACCAAACTTTGCACGAAGTCTTCTGGTACATATACGCTGCACATTTGTCGGAACCGGCCGGATCGGATAACTATAGCATATAGCTGCCATAGGAACGATCGGTCGAAAAACTAGTTCTTGTGAAAAAAACTTTTTTGTTTGTAATGAAAACGTCCTTATCATTGGCATACACTTCATTTATATACTTAACACATTTCTACAAATTTTGGTCGAAATCGGATAACTATAGCATATAGCTGCCATAGGAACGATCGGTCGAAAAACTAGTTCTAGTGAGAAAAACTTTTTTGTTTTTAATGAAAACGTCCTTATCATTGGAAAACACTTATTTTATATACTTTTACACAGTTCTACTAAGTTTGGTCGAAATCGGATGACTATAACATATAGCTCCCATAGGAACGATCGGTCGTAAAACTAGTTCTAGTGAGAAAAACTTTTTTGTTTTTAATGAAAACGTCCTTTTTATTGGCATATTCTTATTTTATGTACTTCAACACATTTCTACAAAATTTTTATCAAAATCGGGTAACTATAGCATATAGCTGCAGTATGAATGATCGGTCGAAAAATAAGTTCTAGTGAGAAAAACTTTTTTGTTTTAAATGGGATCGCCTCCAAATTTCGTAATAAACAGTGTATTATGTTTTTTCATGATTTCATTTGGTCAGTTTGGTCGAAACCAGACATCTATATAGTATAGATCCCATAGAAAAGTAAGGCCCAAAAAGTAGTCTTAGTTAGAAAAACTTTTTTGTTTTCAATGGAAGCTGCAAGGGTATACAAAACTTTCCCCTATTTTTTAATTTATTTATGGATCCTGGACCAACAATCAGGAATTTGGTTTATAGTTCCCTCAATGCATCTAAATTTTCAAGCGCATCATTCAGTTCAACATGGCTTTTTAATCAATTTTCGAAAAGTGCCATCTTATACACATTTAACAACTTTGACCATTGATTTCTCAAAAACTTGACGTGCTAGAGAAATTCTGAAAACTGACCTGTGTTCAGCTTGATAACCTCCATCGAACGGTATCAATTACATTGCCCGGCACGCATGGACCCAACATTTGTTGAACTGTGCTATTAACAAACAAGAAAGAAAGTCGGTCAAGCCCGACTATAACATACTCTGTACCTGTGAAGTGCTGCCCACCACCGTTGCGACCGGTGCTGCCCATAATTGTTTGATTTCCTTATAACTCGGCAAACCATTCATCCGATCTTTATCATTCCTTTAGCGGATCGATAAATAATCCTGATTACTAAATATGTCCAGAAGGAACGAATCTTCTATCTATAAAACTGAGGGAGATATGACGTTTTTTCCAATTTCCGGGGGGCGGGAGGGGGCGTGGCAAAAATTGAAAATAAACTTGATCTGCCTGCAAGTATAAGAAGCATATGCCCCATACATGCCAAACCTCTATCTCTTACCATCTCTGAGATCTGCTTGTTCGTACGGACAGACGGACATGGCTAGATCGACTCAGCTGTTAATGCTGATCAAGACCCCCAGTTGAGCTGTGGAATATTTGAATTAAAGAACTTTCAAATTTTTTTAAAACTATTTATGAAAAATGGCTATACCCGAATATGGCTGCCAAACTATATTTTGCACAGAGCTCGCAAAAAACTCTCAACACTTTTAGCGTGTCAACAAAAAACAGTTAGGTTACGGACACAACGAAACAAAGCAAGCGAAAGACAGTTTCAGTTCTGTTTTTGTTCATTTCTGTTGCTCTCAGAGCAAAGACACTTTTTTCGTTCCTGTTTCTCTCCTGTCATTCACTGACATTTTTGGTCGAGAGCATACTTCCGAAGTGTTTTTTGCGTATGTATATGTGGTTGTGTGTTGCGCTGTGTCTGGCTTTGTATAACGAAAGTCACTTGGCTGTGTGATTTTAAAACGTTTGCACTAACTTTAATCGTTCGTAAAATGGGTCGTGAAGACAGTAAAAAAGTTCATAATTGTTTTAAATTTGACTCTGCAAATAATAAAATTGACTGGAAGGCACATAACAAATTTGAGGCGGCATTTGACGACAAAACATTCGGAAAATCTTGAAAATATGGACTGCAACATCAATAATGAAAAATTTCGTATGAAGCTAATGAAGAGGAATTTATTTCGTCAATTGTTAAAATTGTCACCACAGACGGCGGGCCATTTTTGGTGTTGGACAGCGAAGTGTTTCGTGAGATTCTGAACCCGATTTATAGTGCGCTTTCGATGAGCCCTATAAACTCGCGAAATATAATGGGTTTTGTGCAAATTAAAGAGCAGTCTATCAAGAACCATATTAAAGCCACTAGAATGGACAAATCTATTTTAGGTGAAAATCTGCAAATGATTCACTCAGCTTACTTTAAAAGCGAGATCGTTGTAAGGACTTTAGGGATGATACAGCTATTGCAGTCGCATACTGAGCTGTACATCAAACAAAAAATTCTGGATATATTAAGCTGCCCTACCAATTAAAAAAAAACAGATTAAGAAAATCTTTACGCATTTTCTTTCCACGATTTAAAAAAAAGGTCAAACTCGGCCCTCAAAGGCAGAAGACACACAGCCTACTAAACGCACAAAACAAAAAAACAAAAAACAAGTAAAGAAGTTGTTTAGGCTGCCAAAAGTTCATCGGAGTGTTTCTGTTTTTCAATGAGGCGGGTCGCATTGAAAAAATGGTTAACAGTTTTTTGCGAGCTACGATTTTGCATAAGATTGGGATTGTTTTCATAAACTTTTATTATCGGCGATCCGTTTCGATTAAAGTCAAATTAAAAGCTATTTAAATATAAAGAAAACCTCTGCTGGCAGCGATGCGTCAATTCTGTTGTCACGGATGTTTATGTTTTCGACAATGTTGCTGGACGAAAAAAACGTAATGGTCAGCATCTAGAGCCAAGTCGAATAAACTACAATGTTCATTAGCGCAGCGGTGGGGCATATTAGTTCACTTATAGTCCTCCTAATTTTGACCAAATTTCGTAGAGCTGTTTGAAAGCATATAATTGTAATATGAACTCTTTGAACTAGCTTGACTTTCACTTTTAAAAGAAATAATTAAGTTCTGTTCTGTCCGTACAAAATTGTCTTTCTCTGAGACTTTGGTGTGTATCTTGCGGTGAATTTAAGACAACTTTAATTTGTAAGACAATTAGACACTGATTTTAAAAAGACTCTACTGACACATAGCTAATTTAGGTTGTTAGGAAAATATAAATTGTACTTCTTCTTAAATTTATTTATGGATCATGGATCAGCAACAAGGCATTCGGTTAATTGCCGTCCAAAGAATATAGTACCCTCTATGTATCTTAATTTTCAAGCGTATTATTCGGTTCAAGATGGACTTTTAAAATTTTTTTGAAAAGTGCCATTTTAGGCCTTTTTAATAACTTTGACCATTGATTTCTCTAAAACTTGATGATTTTCAATCAAAACGGGCTAAAGTATGAGTCTAAGGTAGTTCTTAACCTGCAGTTGGCAGGGAATTCTCAATTATTTAAAGATTCAAAGATGTATGATTCAATATACATTCTATGAAATAGCTTAAGCATTTATTTCGGGACCTGCATACCTTTTAGTTACTAGATACCCGGCACATGTCAAAAATAATTATAAAAAAATCATTTTTTGTTTTCAAAATTTTCTTTGAATTTTTTTCTTTTGCTCCAACTTCTTCGGTCAGCGGGCGATCACTTCCGTGGTTTATTTTTAAGAAAGTAGAATGCAGCAAGCAACTGCAGCAGTGCACGTGGGGAGGGAGTTTCATTTACGTCACTGTCGGGTGAAGTGCGTCATTTGGCTTTTGGGGAAAGTTCTATTACAACGTGTGCTAGTTTTAGCATGTTTCTTGGTTTTTTATTTGTTGTTTTCTTTTCATTTTTTGCACGTCTAGTTTGCTCTTGCCTTTTGTTTTAAACAAATTTATCGTATTTTTAGCCGAATTGTATAGTTATCAAGCTGTGCCCCTGCCATATATACATAATGTACGAGGGTTGCCTCTTAAATTAGTGGCATAGTGCCACTTAGCAGTGGGAAGCTCTCTGCTAAGGGCTAGAAATATAGAAGGCAACCCACTTATGTATATGCACCTACCTATCTATATGTCTGGGTTACACACACCTATAGAAATCTTCTGTGGAAGCATCAATTTTTCACAACTAATTGTCTTAAACTGAACGCCCAGCAGCACTCGTATATTGACACTTTTTGACATGAGAAATTTTAAATTTTATTTTATTTTTTGTGTTTCCAATATATACAAAGTTGCCCCACACACAACATACATATTTATTTTTGGGCTATTTGTTTTCCTTTTGTTTTCGAAAATGTATTTTTAATTAATGCTTTCACATAAATTATGCCAATGACACGGGGCCCAACGTGGTGGCAGTTAACTTTTGCTGAATGTGATTTACGATTATATAAGTGCATCAGGAATGTTTACCATTAATGCTGCTGCAACGTTCCAAAACAACTCAATTGATGCAGATTCCTTGGCGCTGTGTTTATATTCCCAGTTGATTTTATTGAGTTTTAATGGGCCGGCGCGCAGGTCTAGAAGGAGAATTTTTCAAACTAATATTGTTATTTATTTTTACTACACGAACGAGCGAAAGACCACGACGACGACGACGACGATTTCAAAACAAACCGAAAAGCGTCCAGATCCCGTTGACTGCTGCTGGCTAATGCAGAGCACAGACTGACTGACTCGGACGGACTACTACAGGCACTAGCGGCAGCAGCTGCTAAAACAAAGGTCTGGCTGTCTCAGCATAAACATAATGCTAGCATTTATATATATATTTTTGGTGCGGCATGGGCACTGCTAACCATGCTGCCACCTGCAGCACAATCGGCGCCTGGTGGTGGGTAGACGTCATTGTTTCTAAATTGCGCCATAAAAAACTCAACTCTCTGGTGAAGCAAATGCGTGCATATATTTAGAAATTGTTGTATTTCGGCATCTCTCTCACTCTCTAATCTCTCATGGTACATGGGCAGCTATTTTTATATCCCACCATTAAACGTTGACAACGAGAACATTTTTTGGCATGCCCATTAGCGCATCGTTTTGGCCAAATGTGGAGGGGGGGATGGATGACGTTGTGTGAAAAACATTTAACCACTTGTTGGCCGGTCAGTGGTTGTGTTGGCTCTGTCCGTGATGCGTAAGGCGCCCATTTCCAGATTAAGTTCACTGAGTATGTCATTTGGTGCCTGACCCTGCTGGGTGAGCCCAGCAATGATCTGCTGGGCCTCGGGACAATTGATGCAGGCATTGCGTATGGCCAGAATGCTCCACTCCCGCATCACTGAAACAATGGAAATTACACAGTGTTAAAAAAAAAAAAGAAAATATAAATATATTTTTTACGAGACCCAGCGCATATTGTCCGGCAGGTCGAGTATAGCATTTCCTCATACTTGGTTTTTGTCTGATTGCTTATAACCTTGGCAATTTTGACAGTGACGAGAGGAATCTAAAATATGATAATCAATGGTTTGACAGACTAAACTTGATGGCTGAGACATGCGGGTTTCTAATCTGGCATTTTCAAATTTTTTTTTTGGAAATTTCTACTTTGGCCCTCACTGGTTTAATTATTTTATTCTATGCCATTTTTTTTTAAGTTTTATTATAAAAGACCATTTAATTCTCCATTGAACAAATATTAACTCTATGCATTTGGTTACCGTCTGACGAAGCTATTCGCGTATTTTCAAGTACACATCGATAATTTAGTATCTTTTTTTATGTGTGCTTCGACATATAAGTGTGTGCTTTAATAACATATGTGCCCCTAAAAGTAAGCTATGTTTTGTTTGGCGGCAAATTAAAATAATTCTTATCAAATGCTTAACAAGTAAATATATATTTACGATTTCTGGAGCGTAGCTAGAGGTTCGACATGTATGGGACATACGCTCATTAATTTATTATTACCCGACGTAAGTTGGTATGACCCTTCTAGAATTGTAAACACAAAACGAACATGAAAAGATAACTTCCGCAGTATTTATACCAATGAATAATATTGTTTACCCTTCTACAACCGACATCTATCAAAAATAAACTCCAATAACTCACAAAATTTGTTTGCAAATATCGCGTTTTTTTGACCTTTTGATCTCTATCTTCTATTTAACCATTTATTAACCCGTCGTCATAACAATCTAAGCTCATATGAAAAATTTGTCAAATTTCTCTACTTTTTTGAACGTAAATCATTCTCCTATTTTCCCGTCTACAATTGGCGTCTCTCAAATCTTCATAACAGTCTAGGTTCAAATGAGCCGAACATCTCATTCAGCGTTAAAGTTGCTGTTAAACCTTCAAACTATTGAACAACTGACATGTAACATTATGTCTAAAACCATCTTTAGGGAAGAATGCACAATGGCGAACAAACGCGTATTGGAAGCTTTTAACCGAACATTAAATGATCTGCGCAAAGACTCGATAAGTTTTGGAGGCTACTGCCGATGAAATAAACGCTTGCCCCAAGTCTGTGGCTCTATTTTTTGTATTGGGAAAATTTTATTTATCATCCGATTGACTGGAAATTCGGTTTGTAAGCATAGTATGCGAAATAATTGAACACGTATTTGTCCGATTTCGGAAAATCCGCCTACAAGAAAAAATTCTTGGGAAATTCGATATGCAAAAATCTATTTTTCATCCAATTGACTTGAAACTGGGTTTGTAAGCAAAGTACATTGGACACGTATTTTCCCGATTGCGGAAAATCTGCCCGCAAGGAAAAATCCCGGGAAATTCGATATGCAAAAATTTATTTTCACACGATTGACTTGAAATTCGGCTTGTAAGGATAGTAAGTTTTCTGATGCTGGAAAATTTAACCTTAGGGTCGGAAAACTCAGCAGCCAAAAACCTATTTTCATCCGATTGGCTTTAAACTTGATTTGTAAGGATAGTATAAGAAATATCGATAACGGTAACTCGGGCTGCCGTTTTTCATTTTACTGGTTGTGTGCGGGACCTGGATCTCGACCTGGAGGTGGAACTGGACCTGGATGTGCAGGTGGACCTGGAGGTGACCATTGAGGTGGCCATGGAGTTGGCCATGCGGGTGGCCATGGAGGTGGCCATGGTGGTGGCCATGGAGGTGGACCTGGAGGTGGAAAATGGTCCAACAACCGCAATATTTGCAAAATTCTTAATCTCGGTAAAACTTTGGGGATTGGTTAGACGCTTGCCCGGGAAGGTTTCTAAGTAGAAGAAATGAGCGGAAAATGGTGCACAAACCGCGATATTTAGCAAATTTTTGATTTCAGTGAAACTTAGTGGAATGATGGACGCTTTCCCGGGAAGGTTTCTAAGTTGATGAAATGGGCGGAAAATGGTGCACAAACCGCGAAATTTGAATAATTCTAGCGTACATCTGATTGCAATGCAACTTGGAGAAATGGTTGGAGAATGTTCAAGGCCAATCCTTATTGGGCCAAATTGGGTTTGTAAGCTTTAATTTTAAAAGTCCACCACCCAGATCGGAAATGTCAGGAGAGGCATAAAAGTTAAACTCTGCTTTGAGCCGATGTATGTGAGATACGGTCAAATATATTCCAATTTGTGAAATCTTCCCCCAAGTCGAAAAAGAAAAACTGATACCCTTATCAGTATAAATAGCTTAACTGATGGCGGTGTAGCGAAGCAAGCCGGGTTATTTGCTAGTTTCAATATAAATGAGTTAAAAAAAAGCAGCGGTTTTTGGGCCTTAGCTTCAGATTTTGAGGGAGTTTGGAAGAAACCAAGTACGAGGAAATGCAATACTCGACCTGCTCTACAGCGTACTTACATGGATTACGTGCATCCATTGTGGTGCACTCCAGCAGCGTCGCCATTAATTGTGTGTCCACTGCATAGCCCTTATTGGCCCTATTATCATACAGCAAGTTAGCAGCGCAACGCACCAGCAGCGTTTTCAGTTCATAGGACACCTTTTGTTCATATTCCGCATCTATACCAGAGCTAAGAGCCACCTCCTCCAGCTTAGTCATAGGCTTATCCAATCCTCCACCATCAGGTTTTTTACTGGCATCCACCACACAGCGCAACAGACTGCTGACATTGATGAACAACGACTGGTCTTCCTTATAGACTTGGCCATATTTCTCCGAGCCACTCGCACTGGCCAAAATCCTCAAGAGGTTGTGTACTTCCCGTGGATGCAGCTCGTTGCTTAGTTTCAGCGTTTCCCTCAGCAGACAATCAGACTTCATACGAAACTCTTTGGCAAAATGCTGCAGTAGGAATGTGGTTAGTTCACCGTTGGGACTGCCCTCCCTCAAATAGTGAGCCACATAGTCCAAAAATGCTATGCGCTCTTCGGTGGCCAATTTCTGATAGCAGGCCACACAAGTGCGTCCGTTTTGCACCAGAAAATGTTCGAGAAAAAAATGCAAATACTCGAAATTGCCTTGAGATTGGCTGGCTTGGATGGCCAACCAGAGGCGCAAACAAGACTGCAGAGCAATTTGGTCAGCGATCAGGGGACGATTACTTAAATATATGTTGTACATGATCATGAGCAATATATTGTTACCCCGGCCCAGGGGCTGCAGGTATGTTTGCTCGGCTATTTGTGCTCCGTGTCTAGACCAGATTAGACGCTGGGATTCCACATTGTTTACCACGCTGTTGGCCAACACTTGAAGTGCGATATGGTGTAGAGTGGGTTGTTCAAGCCGCATCTTACAATTAAGGGCCACATTTTGTATGAAATTGCCAAATTCCGCATGATGGACCAGAGTGTACTGACTGGAGGGGCTCTTCGTAAGCAGGAGGCGTACCGTTTTAAGCAGGGCAGTGATTTCCTCGACATTATCGGGGATACTGAGACTGACTATGCGTTGGAGAACCTCCCAGGTTTCGTTGTGCTCATTGTTTATTTCTTGAATGTCACACATGGCTAAAAATTATAAAAGTATAAAAACAACAAGTGCGTACGCTGCAGTGTGACCCTAGCAGGCTACAATAGGAATCCCATACAGTGAGGCATAGAGATGAGCCTAGTTTGAGCAGTCACTGTGATCTGTAGACAGCGGATTTTGCATATTTTCAAACTGATTTTACTGCTAGTAGGCAAAAGTAAATGTGCTGACTATTTACGCTAATAAATTACAATAAAAAATTCAAAAAACTCAATTCCAAAATGACAAATTATTATTTATTAAGTTAAAACGTCAGGAAATACATCGCCAAAAAGGACGGTGAAATACGAACAAATGCAGTTAGACTTGTAGAAAATGTTTTTGATGTCCGAAAAACTTAAATTGTAATTTCGTTATTCAGGGACCGTAAATAATGATTAATTGTGAATTTTTGATTATCAAAAATCGTCAACTTGGGGTACCCGTATGGGAAAATGAATCATAACAAAAAACGATTTTATTTTGTAATCTATGCATTTCCGCAAAGATTTTTATTTTATTGCACAATGGTTACTGATTATTATTTGAGTAAAATGTATAAGATCAAATAATCATTATGACTTGAGTAAAAAAAAAAATAAAAATAAAAAATAATGATTATTATTTGAGTTTTATTTGTTTTCCTCAAAAGGTGCACTAGCGCACAAAGAATTGTCGCAAGTTTGATTCATTTCCTTAATAAGTGAATCAAGTCGAACCAATATAACATGCGAGGGTCTGTTTCTAGACGTCGTAAGTTGGCGACTGCCGTGTTAGTTACACCACTGTGGGCGCAGGCACGTTTGTTCGAGAACTTGTAGATGACTCAGGCTGGCAGCAAATGCCAACAAAGAGCGTTCCAAAGGATTAGCTGCTCGTTTGTGTGCCGTTGGTACTCGATCGAGTGATTGTAGATGAGGCCAGCTTGGGCCATCATTGTGGTCGGTTACTTGCTGTTCAGGTATGCGTTTAACATTTTTGAACTTTTGTGTTGCCAAATTATTACGTGGGGCAGTGTCTAATAGAAACATGCTACATACATGATAAATTTCAGCCAGGCAAATTTTTACGACTCATGATGTTGGATAGTAGATGTGCTCAGTGTGAGTAGCCTAATAGCTAAATTACTTACGTCGAAAGTCCGGCTTGGCCTTTAGTAGTGAAATATTTTTATATTGCTCTAGTTTTAAATAAGTGTAACTGTGACTATGAATTACAAGTAGCAGTAACGCGAACTTGAGTTTGAGTGGTTTGGTCACACTGTGCCGAAGAAATACCATTATTGTTATTTACCGTTACCACTATTTAACATTATTGCTCTTGTTTTGTTTTAAACAAAAGCGCAGAGATAAATACAGTCGAATTCAAAAAAGCAATGTCACTGCGTGCATTGAGAAAGCGGGAAACAGGATCAGGCAATAGTGGCACCAACCAAAACCAATCAGTGAGAACAGCAACAACAACTCTATTTAAGAAAGCCAGCTCGGCAGCAACAACAACAACTACGTCATCCAAGCGTCCATTAACTAAACAAACTAGAACGAGCCCCAATTCAGCTTTAGCCGGAGCCAAGCAAAAACTATTCATACGCGGCCGTCGTACACAGTCCAGTCCTGACCTCAGACATTGCAGCAATTGCCACAACAACAACAACAGCAGCAACTGGTTGCGCAGCAAGTCGGAAGGGGATGTCAGTGGCCAGTCTCTGGCTCTGTTGACAGCCAAATCGGAAGTGTGCCTTCAGAGCATTAGTTCACATAACTACGAGTCTACCAGAACCGGCACTACAATGCTTGGGGGAGCGCGCTCACATCGCGATCTTACTCAATCCTCGTATGGAGCAGGTGATCATCATCCGCATCAACCACGTCGCATGAGCGAGTGCAGCATGGGCTTCAGTCAGTCAAGTGGCGGTGCCTACTCCAGACGAACTGGCTCAATGTTTGCCAGCCAAATGACGCTATCATCAGGCTCCCCCGTGGATCCCAATGCCGTGCTCCGTGTGCCCATTGTAGGCTATGAGGTGATGGAGGAGCGGGCCCGCTTCACCGTCTACAAGTTGCGCGTGGAGAATCCAGAAACTAACGACTGCTGGCTAGTTATGCGACGCTATACCGACTTTGTGCGTCTCAATGGCAAGCTCAAGCAGGCATTTCCACAAATCTCGCTGATGCTGCCACGCAAGAAGCTCTTCGGGGACAACTTTAATGCTGTCTTTTTGGATAATCGGGTGCAGGGCCTACAGATATTTGTCAACTCGGTGATGGCCAAGGAGCAGTTGCGTAAATGCAAATTGGTGCGAGAATTCTTCTGCCTGGATGAGCCTCCCTCGTATTCAGAGTCCATGGAGGAGTGTAGGGTAGGAGAGTGGAGCCGTAAGTGAAAATGACGGATTTCATTGAAATTTTCTGTTCTAGGCAATCTTTGAGGCACAAGAGGAAACCATTACCCACTTGAAGCTGCAGATCCAGAATAAAAACGATCTCATATTGAGTTTGCAGCAGAAGCTTCGCGACGAGATGAGCGAAAAGGAGCAGCTGAAGGAGGCCATGAAGTGAGTATTGTATTGTATAGGGATGCAAAAAGATTCTGAACCGCAGTAAAACGATCCACAAATAAGAACGGTTCGGTTGAATTCTCAGACGATCTACTCACGATGTTCTCATTATTCTGTCGTCCTACTTCACCTAAATCCAACAAAAATTTGAAATAAACTTGTAGATCAAGTTTACAACAGGTGTCTACATAAAAAATTGGGTTGCTCTAGCTCTTCTAGTCTCCGAAATCTGGGTCTTCATACAGTCAGACGGACGGACGGACAGACAGACGGACATGGCTATATCGACTCGTCTGTTGATGCTGATTAAGAATATATATACTTTATGGGGTCGTAGATGCTTCCTTCTGCCTGTTGAAAACATTTGCACGACTTATGCCAAATTTTTTTTATGTGGTAGGGGACTGTCTAAAAGGCTTAAGGGGAGGTGTATACCTAGAAGGCCAAAAAAAGGTCAATTTTGAGATTTTTTTTGTAAAAATTAAAACATATTGAAAATATTCTGAGATATCGCATGTTCCTGGAAGCGGCGTCCAAAAATCTTTATACACGGTACCCACTGGCGTTTCTTGAAAAATCACCAGAAAGCAAAAAAAGATTATTAAAATAGATACTATAATGACTTAAATGACTTAACGAAATGACTTAACTAATGACTAAACTAAAATGATTTTTTGACTACGACTACGGAATTAAGGGGGGAACACACTTTGCGATGAGCAAAAGTAGATGGTTTTAAAAAAAATTCCAGAAAAAAAAGTATAAGAGATTTTTTAATTTTGTTTTTTTATTAAATAGTTAATGAATGAAAGGAAAATACAAAATTTTTTTTTGTCAATATGAGGGCCGTTCAGAAAGTTATCGGCCTCCGAAAAATGATGAATAAAAAAAAGGTGCCCACATGGTAACCATGGTTGCAGCACTTGGGATGATTTAAAAAAAAAAAAAAATGCGGTTATGTTTAGAACTAATGTGGCTATCGTTCGGCCCTCCGAAAAAAATTGAAAATTTTTTTGACAAAATGGCGGACATTTGAAAACAAAAAATTTTTTTTTGCCTTTTTTTTTGTAGTGTAGTGTAAAAAAAGTACACTTAAAATATAGGTATCCAAAAGTTGGAGGGCCGAACGATAGCGACGACAATTCTGCGTCGTATAAGCCCTTTCGGAGCAAAATCGGTCCACTGGTTTCCTCTGAATCATGGCCACCAGTTTGAAAAACGTGGTTTCGAGATAAACGCGTTTAAAGTTTGCAGTTGCTAGGAAAATTGGGTCACCTTGGGTCACTAAAAGCGCTGTATCTTCTAAACTATTTCGAATTTTTGAAAATCCTTTTAGGGGGATATTTTTGAATATCCAAGCTACAAAAATATGCAAAAAAAAAAAAAATAAAGTCGAAAAATTTTTTTCCGCAAAGTGTTTTTCCCCCATAAATCATTAAAACTAAAAATTAAATAGTTTGCATAAAATATGATTTAATCAACTAAACTTAGAAATATGAACAAAAACTAAACAAAATGTTAGTCATTAGTCGTTTTGTTACATTTGAATGTTTATTATGTAAATATGTTTTAGAGAACAAGTAAGAATTGTTTATTCTTCAGGTTCGAAAATTGGCAAGTCTTCAACTGCCCGATCGATAAAAGATAGATTGAGTTTGCCCGATAAAATGTTTTTCAACATTTCTTGATTAAGGCGTTTGCGGTTTTCTGAGAGGATTAACTTAAGGTGAGAAAATGCCCGTTCAATTGATACCTGAAATTACAAGATTAGATTATCGCATATATACATACATAAATATTCATTATAAATACCTGTGTGGTTGGAATTGCAAAACAAACATTTGACAACGCATATAGTTCGGGATCAGCTATCTGCCTCTCCTTCCAATATTCTAAGACATTTGTCGTTACGCTGTCAAATACATCATCATTCTCAAGACATTCATTAGATATTTCTTCTCAGGGGCACTTGAATTGGCACTGTGCTGAGTACCATCAGCGGTTTTGATCCTTTCATACATTTTTTTTAAGTCCAACTGCATCCATTTTTTTGCTGGCGTTAAAGTGTGGCTGAAGCGTGGGTCTAAGAATAAGAAAGCAGTAAAACTTTCATTGGTTAATAGCATCGTGGTTCTGCCTTCTACACTCTCCAGTAGCTTACTCCCAATTGTGCATAAAAACGAGCTGATGACATGCGTGCTTCATCAAAAAAATTTTTAACATTTCATTCAAATTTGAATTCTTCAGTTTTTTTCATCACAAATTCGTAACAAGTTTAAACTTCTTTTGTTGCACAGTGCGACACTCAAAAAGACATGTGAACGTGACCCATAAATTTTGAAACAAGAGGTAATAATACTTCATACTCAGTTTTTCTTGATCACCCAAAGTTTTTAAAAATGCATTTAAAAATTCACCAAAGATAAGAGTTCATTGAGATTGTTATACTAAATTCCCGCCTCCAATGGACAAGTGGTTAGTAGCCCGCCCATTGAGGTCAAACTTTGAAACTTGATTGTATTGCAAGAGGTCGTGGATTCGATCTCGCCTAGGAACACCTCTGCTGTTGGTGCCAGCTTTGTAGTAATTTGCTTCTCAAACTGCCGTTCGGATTCGGCGGTAAATTGTAGGTCCCTCTCTTGTGCGAAAATTAGAGAAGCTCGGTTTTAGGCCCTTTGGGGCTGTGCCAAGCCATTAAAAAAAAAAATTTCTAAGTTTTTAAGGGGCACACCTAGTGTGAAATTCAAAAAATTTTTCATATTCGGTGATACACCCTTAAAAAAACAAAAACAACGAACCAAATAGTTTTTGAGTTATCATTTAAAGAGCAGCGCTCGGCGCTAGGAGCGATCTTTTCATCATTCACGATCTCTAAACGCGTTTTTCTCGAAACAGCATTTTCCGAATTTGCTGCAGTGGTACTCAAAAACAAAGATCGATACTATCGAATTTTTTTAAAATGTTCTATATATTAGTTCCGTACAATGACCTAACGGTTTTTGATTTGATCAAAAACGAGCCAAAACGGCCAAAATTTTGGGTAAAATTCGACTTTTTTTTTTAAAACGCCGCCATATTGTCAATTTTGTTTTTTTTTATCGTAGGTCATGTACAGACAATATTATCTAGTTTAACGAGAATTTTTTTTTAAATTTCTCACGGAGAAGGCCGGAATCACTGCAGCAGTGAAGGACCTTTTTCGCGCCGTGAGACGACTATAACTAAAAATATTTAATTTTTTCTCAAAATTTCACTGTATATTCTTGAAACATGTATAAATATATTCTTAAAATTTTGAAATAATTGATAAAGTAGTTTTTTTTATAAAAATTCCCAAAAATCACATTTTTTTAGGCCATTACACTAGGTGAGCCCCTTAAATTTTTTGAGATACTGACCAATAGCATGTGTGGTTAAGAGATGGTATGATATAAAACCAAAATTGACCGCACCTATTATCAAGTCTTTAAATGCCATAACTGGAGATACGAATAAAACGAAGTGGTTTTCAGTTCCACCAACCTGTCTTAGAACAACATTGACCATTTATGATTGTTACTCATGTTTCATAGCCAGCAAGAAAAACTAACATTCAATTCTAAATGTCCTTGGTGGATAAATCGCGATACGTTAGGATGCCATGAACTGAAGTATATGAACAATATGATCCGTTTATAAAATACATAGCACTTAAGGGGGGAACACACTTTGCGATGAGCAAAAGTAGATGGTTTTTAAAAAAATTCCAGAAAAAAAAGTATAAGAGATTTTTTATTTTTGTTTTTTTTATTAAATAGTTAATGAATGAAAGGAAAATACAAAATTTTTTTTTGTCAATATGAGGGCCGTTCAGAAAGTTATCGGCCTCCGAAAAATGATGAATAAAAAAAGGTGCCCACATGGTGACCATGGTTGCAGCACTTGGGATGATTTGAAAAAAAAAGAAAAGTGCGGTTATGTTTAGAATTAATGTGGCTATCGTTCGGCCCTCCGAAAAAAATTGAAAATTTTTTTGACAAAATGGCGGACATTTGAAAACAGAACATTTTTTTTTGGCCTTTTTTTTTTAGTGTATTGTAAAAAAAGTACATTTAAAATATAGGTATCCAAAAGATGGAGGGCCGAACGATAGCGACGACAATTCTGCGTCGTATAAGCCCTTCCGGAGCAAAATCGGTCCACTGGTTTCCTCTGAATCGTGGCCACCAGTTTGAAAAACGTGGTTTCGAGATAAACGCGTTTAAAGTTTGCAGTTGCTGGGCAAATCGGGACACTTTGGGTCATTAAAAGGGCTATATCTTCTAAACTATTTCGAATGAATTTTGAAAATCCTTTTAGGGGGATATTTTTGAATATCCAAGCACAAAAATATGCAAAAAAAAAGTCGAAAATTTTTTTTCCGCAAAGTGTTTTCCCCAACTTAATACAAAGACTGCAATCCGGGTTTGAGAACCGTTTCGGTTTTTGGTTGACCCAACTGGACCCAGAACAGAACCTTCAAAATTGTTAACAAACCAAAACAGACCACTCTGCTTGGAAAAAGGTTTGGCTGGAAGAATCTCTTTGGTAAGTTTTTTTTTCAGAACTTATAAAACTATCACAATTTATTGATCGGACAAAAAATAATTTAATAGTTCTAAATCGAAGCAATATAATTTGAAAACCATATCCAAGCTCGGCATTTTACGATTTTGAAAAGAATAAAAACAGAAGTCAGGTTGTGGCAAAACAAATCCACGTAGTTAAGGTTTAAAATTCCAGGTAATGGTAGAGAAGTTTTTTATTTTAAACTTATAATGATTGAGGTCCATTCAGATATTGATTAATGTTGTAAATAGCTTTTTTAGCTGGACGCTTGCTTCTCTTCAAATATATGTCTTATTTTTCCTACCAAAAAATGTCTCCATGGTCTAAGATTCCGTGAACTAAGCTTCGAACCAAACCTTCTCTAGAATTTCAGATGTTCGCCGCCTTGATATTTTGTAGTGTTTTGGAACTTTGATACCTAGATTTTGAACTCAGAACGTAGTTTTTAAAACGTGTCGAATGACATCTAAATTACCTTAATGATCCAATTATTTAAAAAAAATGGCTACTTTTTGAAAATATCGATACTATCGATATTTTTTTGATCGATATTTTCAAACTGACGGAGGAAATCGCATAGAAACAGACGGACGGACAGACGGCAAAACTTCAACAGATAGAAGTTTTTGACATCATTTCAATAGTATGGAAATTTTAGTGAGATTTACGGGTACGTCACGCCGATATACTCAGGGAAGGGCTTTAAGAGTTGAGATATGGTCAAATTAAGGACGATCAAAGAACTGAAATGAGTTTTAAACGTTTTTGCAGACTGCATAACCTTCGAAAGATCGCAAAAAATTCATTTCCGAAACGAACGGAAACTGGCCTTCAATAAATATTTAACAAATTGAGAGTGCACCTGAATCCAACCGAGGTTCAGTTGGCTTCAAAAACTATGTAATAAACCAAACCTAGAATTGTACACTTGAGATGACAAATTAATTTTGTTAAAATCAAATAATCTTACGATTTGCAATTACCAAAGGAAAACATATCATCCTCACTCTCCGTTTTAATTTCCTCTTACAGAAATGTGGAACTGAATTGCTCGCATTGCTCATCGGCCAACGCTAGCCTGGCTCTTAAATAGGACACAGATGATTGTTGGAATGTGCGTGTGTGTACAATATTATGCTGAGCATAACTCTACGCATTCGCATGCTAACTGGAAGACCCCGGTGGACATATCACATCCGTATATATATTACCAAGTGCATATCCCAAGTGCTCAGTGCTTTAGTATTTCTTGTATGTCCAAATAATATACAAGTAGTTAGCAAATATGGCCCAAAATTTACAAAGAAATACAATAATTTTTGATATTTATGCGAGGGCATAATATTTTTTGATAATTACCGATGGATTGAGAATTATTTCTAGGTGTAAAAGCAATATTTAAATATATGAAACATACAAAACTAAAACTGGGTCATTATTCTACAGGCTGGTCATGGCCGGCGGTCGGGCATAGGCCTTGGGAATGAAGCCGTATTTACGTGTCTTGGGTGCATAAGCCCAGAGCCAGCCATCAACTGTTTGATTATTTAGATCGGCATAAATCCAGTCGCCCCGCCGCACTGAAAGGTCATCAGGGGCCTGAGCCTTGTAATCATAAAGCATAACCAGCTCGGTGCCTAGACCCAGCTGCTGTTGTTGTTGTGGTGGCTGTTGCGGTGCCTGGGTGTCTAGGTTATTCAGATTGGCCTGATGCTGTTGCACTTGGCTTTCATTAAGCGGAGTCTTCGGTTGTTGTTGCTGCTGCTGCTGTTGCTGAAGCACTCTCACACTATCGGCTGGATATATAAAATTGGCTGGCACAAATCCCTCCTGACCATCGCTACGCATTATCCAAAACCAATCCGGATCCTCACGATTTAAAACAGTGACAAATTCGCCCCTCTCCACAGACAAATCATTCTCATCGCGTGCTATGAAGGTGTATAGTACAATGCAACGTCCCGAGGGTTCCTTGACAAAGGGAGTACACTCTGGCTCTACCATTAGGTTGATCTCAATATTCTCTATAATGGCTTCATCTACCAACACATCCAACTTATTGTCCGCCTGTGTAACTGCACCCAGTAAAGGCATATTCTCATCGTGTGTCTGATCTGAAGCCTGATCCCGTGGTAGTTTCTTTTTAATGGCCAACTCAGCCAATTGGGTATTGTAGGGGGCACAGTAGGAGAAAGGTATGAAGCCCTCCTGACGCGAGTCCTGGCCAATAACATAGACCCAATCATTTTCACGATATAAAATGTTCACCAACTGGCCGCGTTTCACCTCCAGTTCGTCATCCACGCAAGGAGTAAAGTCGTGAAGTACAACCATTTTGGAATCGGGACTGTTGAAAACGGGTTTGTTGGTTTCAAATGGAAAGGAGGAATGCGGCTTGGTTACTTACCTGAGGCCATGCTCCTTCTCTATGCCCACACGTACCAAAGTTTCAATGCTGGAGGAGCCAGTTATGCGTCCCAGGCCCAAAGCCACAGGCAGGTCTCTTTCGATTTCTATGTTGGCACTTGTGGCTGAAGAAGAGAAGAGAAGAGATGCAAGTTGGGAAAATAGAATATGAGGTTCGTGTCTTAAGTCTTTTGTTTTGCATAGAGCCCCACCTTTCTTTTTATCACGCCGCATGCGCACAGGACAGAGAAAGGCCATGTTGAGGAAGATCACTAATTTGTTTATCGAGTTGCTGGCCACACCACAGTGGGGTTGGGGGGGATTGTTGTCAAAATAAAATAACTAATCTCGAAATTCTCACTATCGATATCGATAAACTCGCTTCAAAATGCGCTAACGCCTTTTTCGATGAAAATTCGATCGTTATCGAACAGCTAATCCAGCTGAACATTTCACAACAATTTCTAGCTGCAAATGGAAAAGGTTAAGAAGCCTGAGGTGCTTCACCATGGTGAAGGCAACAAAATTCAAACAAATCGACCCGTCGGTTTAGTACAAGATCGTGAATACCCACCCGAAAACTTAAAGGTGAGTTAACACACCCACCTTCACCTCTCACCCAAGACTGAGGATTCCCGGAAAAGTTCTCAATTCCACAAAAGTTTTGTGATTTAGAGACCAAATTTAGTCCAAAAATTGGTTTGAAAGCACAAAATTTTTGTGGAAGTGGAATTGAGAACAAGGCTTTTAATCTGTTTTGCTTACCGGATTTCCCCGAGTGCAGGAACTAGGGCTGACGGATTTAAAAAAAAATGCTATTTCGATATTGAAAAAGTATCTTTTCGATAATGATATTTTGCTGTACAAAAAATCGATATTCGGACCTGTTCCGAACTCCACTTTGGTTTTCGTGTAATCGTTGGCTTTTCTAATTTAAATTTTAAAAATTTATATGGACGGTGACAGGCATATCTACGGTTACTAGATAAGGTTTGAGAAGACGGAATGGTTCAAGCAGTTGGAACCTATTGCTTAATGACAAGTGGATTCAATTCGTCAAAAATAGAGCAATCCTTTGGAATCATCAGGTCTATTAAGGCAATTAATATTTGACACTTAGCTCAAAATATAGAGATCAAAGACCTCGGAAATTCTGGAGATGGTTTGGTCCGGTGGTTGCAGCCCGTAGGAAAATCTAAGGTTCGGTTCACGAACCGGTTCCTTTTCTTGTCAAACCTAAGGATTGGGTTCTCAGCTAGGTTCATGGAATTTTAGATCGTTATACTTTTTTTTGTGACAAATTTGAAGGGATGCAAATCGGTTCTGAACCGCAGCGAACCAAACCGAACCGAACCCTAATTCCAGCTGATAAACCGATTTACGTCCCTTCGTAAATGCTGAACCAAACCGAAAACCACAAATCAAAACGATTCGGTCAAAGACACCCACCTCCAAAAAAACATTCTGAAATTTTAAAGCCCCCCTTTTTATATTAGAACGATCGGTTGAAAAACTAGTTTTAGTGAGAAAACTTTTTTGTTTTTAATGAAAACGCCTCCAAAGTACGTATTTCTTAGTTTACTATCCTTTCCCATGTTTTCACTAAGTTTGGTCGAAATCGGATGACTAGAGTATAGCTGCCATAGGAACGATCTGTCGAAAAACTAGTTCTAGTGGGAAAAACTTTTTTGTTTTTAATGAAAACGTCCGTATCATTGGCATACACTAATTTTATATACTTTTACACAATTCTACAAAGTTTGGTCGAAATCGGATGACTATAGCATATAGCTCCTATAGGAACGAACGGTCGAAAAACTAGTTCGAATGAGGAAAACTTTTTGGTTTCTAATGAAAACGTCCTTTTTATTGGCATATTCTTATTTTATATAATTTAACACATTTCTACAAAGTTTTATCAATATCGGATAACTATAGCATATAGCTGCAGTATGAATGATCGGTCGAAAAAGAAGTTCTAGTGAGAAAAACTTTTTTGTTTTAAATGGGATCGCCTCCAAATTTCGTAATTAACAGTGTAATATGCTTTTCCATGATTTCACCAAGTTTGGTCGAAACCAGATATCTATATAGTATAGATCCCATAGAAAAGTAAGGTCCAAAAAGTAGTCTTAGTTAGAAAAACTTTTTTGTTTTCAATGGAAGCTGCAAGGGTATACAAAACTTCGGCAGAGCCGAAGTTAACTTTTTCCTATTTTTTTAATGTCTAATCTTCCTTAAATTATGAAAATAAGTTAATACAATTTTTACAAAAATATAATTTTTTTTAGCATATTTTCAAACGGATTCGAAAACATTGAGGGTATTCACTAGCCGTCGTAAAATGGCAAAGCGTAAAAGTGTAAATCAAAAAGATACGAAGCAACAACAAAAAAAATGAGAAAAAAATTACCACTTTTAACATGCCTTAGGGTATGTTTAAAAAATCGGTCGTAAATGTCAAAAAGTGTAAAGTTTTGAAGTGTTGTAAAATTTTTCAAAGAATCGATTTAAAATACTTAGTATCGAGCCATTTCGACATTTTTGTCTTAAAAATATGCGGTAACACCAGCAAACTGCACATTATAAAAAAGAAAACTGGAAGGCAATTTAAAGCTCTGGAAGAATGTTATGACGCCAAGCGTTTCCGCAAGGCCAAGTGCTCAATTTTGGATCGGCTAAACTGCACGGTGATGTTGAAGGGACGCAACAATGGCAAGAAGCTGAGTTCCAGTCGCACTGTCAAGCGCTCGCTCGAGAGGATTCATGGTAGATGTATCTCCCTTGCGTCGCGTTAACCCGGCCATCTGGCTGCTGTGCACTGGAGCAGTAACACCAATCTTATTGCCGAGTGCATGGTCGATAAGCTGATCAAAGCTACAAAGGGTTCCTCCAACTCGTACGCCATCAATTTGGAAACAAGAAGACCATTCTACTGACATGTTTTCAAATTACTTAAAGTAACTCTATTTAACAATTCCGTAGCTTAGCTGGGCGTCGTGAACACACAAGAATTAAAAACATAAAAAATACAATCAATAAAACTCTACTCCAAACATTGTTTTTATTTTCCTTATTGATGCTGCTTGTTAAAGGACCAAGTCTATTTTTCGCTTACACAAAGCTTGTTGCACCCTTTGCCTTGGCATTTTTATTTAGCTGTTTTTATTTGTCAAGTTTTGGTACTCAAATAATAGCTCGTCTAAACATATGGTTAATAGCCAACTTACACTAGGGCATAAAGGCGACCTTTACTGAAAATTTTCTTAAGGCAGCCGGTAAAGTTTGCCTTTGCCATACAAAAAGGTGACAATTTTGCTTAAAATTAGTTCGACCGAAATTATGGCAGGATTTTACAAACAAAGTTGGCCAAAGTAGCTCCTGTGTGGTAAATTTACGCTTTACCATTTTACGAGAGCTAGTGAATACCCTAATTGTTTTAATCGATTATTGGAAATTCAATAACCTAATAACACCTACCTGCGAAATTTATGAGGTGAGGTAAAAAATTTTTAACTTCGTCCCGAATACTTTTACTTCTTCCCGAATACTTTTTTCGATACTTTTCTCTTCGGCAATAGCTGAACGAACGTTTTCGCTGCTGCAAAAAAATCAACATGAAAATTGACCGAGTATTGCAGATGAGGATTATTAATCGAATAAAAAGTTTTCTTGTCCACTATAGAATTATTTAAGTGCGAAAGAAAGATCATTTTTTAGAAATTCTGTTCTTATAATAGGGTTCTCATTCCGGATAGGCATTTTAAGGAAGAAAGCAATCAAAGTTAAATAAAATAGAGTTGAAAGCTTTTGAATCGAAATTTAGGGAGAGGGTTAATTCTTTCATCTAAAAATTCGCTCTTGGATTAAGAATTTTTATTCTCTTCGTACATTTGAAATTGAACACTCTTGATCCAGGCATGAAATGGTATATTTTTTCTCTGTGCGTAATTTATCAACAAATTAACATTTGTCTTTCTAAAATAGTTTTCTTGAGAATGCTTAGCCCCCCAAAAGGGAAAGAAGATCCGTGCCTGGCTACAGGGTTATGTGATTACAGCTTTAGAAGGTGCGTAGATGAATCGCTGGTCCTGTGTTTTCTGCCTCCAGTTCATTTTGATTTGTGGGATTAAATTCGACTCATGCAACTATCGATACTCATCGATACCAATAGTTAGCAATTTAGGGCAAAAGATTAAAATTAAATTAATAAAGTAAAAAGCAATTGCTTAGAGCGCAGCCAAGCAAATCGTTCATTAAATGCGTTTTTTTTTTGATGGCATTGCCCTGGTTAGCCTAACGCCTGTTAACCGTGCGCGGTCTTCCTCTGCCTCTTCTGGTAGTCCCTCGACGTGCATTTGTTGCATTTGTTGCAGTTCGTTGAGTCAACAAGCGAATGAATTCAAGGCCACCGTTATTTGGATTACCATAGTAATGATAGTTACGCCGCCCGGGTAACACATAGTCCAGTGCCCCCGTCTTCGTAACCGTCTGGTAGGTAATAAATAGAGACACCATTGTTTTGATCATATAGAAAACATCATCTCTAACGCAAAAAAATAATTTTGGCATCATCAAATAGATTTGGAGTGCAAATCGCGTGCTGAAGATGCTACGCCTAAGCCACTCCAGCAGCCAGCAGAATGGTTCCCATATTATCAGCATCAGTAACTGACTAATCACATAGAAAAGTATAAGTTCGCCACAGAATTGTGTAAGTGTTCGAACTGGAGCCAAACAATTCACTCGACAACGATTCAGACATAAAACTATGCAGAACATAAACAATGTTGCGGGCAAGTCGGGGACATAAAATATAGGCAGATTCCAACCGGCCACAAAGAGACCCACACAGCCGATAATAGAGGCAGCCAATTCAGATGTCTCGTACATTCCACGAATGGTAACCATCTTCTTCTAAAATATTTGAATGTTTATAAAAATGAATTAACAAAATTTGATGTTATTTTTTGAAAATATTATAAAACTGTGAAAGAGTTTGTGTGTTTTTGTGAAATGTGTAGCAAATGCCATTTGGAGTCAAGTCTCAAGGCTAAATAGAGTACAGCAAATCAAAATCCGGGCAATGCACTATTTTGATGCCAAGGATTTCGATTTTTTGGAGTCGGAGAGAGACAACGAGAGAGGGAGCGAAAGTGCACCAAAAACGAGAGCGTCTGTTAAGGTCGGGCTTGCTCGACTTCGATGTATCCATTACCAGGGGAAAGAAGCATTAAATAGCCTAACAGTACATTAATATATCCTTATTAGTGTGTTTAGTCAGCTTATATAAAAGTGGGCTTAAGCTAAAGTCGACAAGGCCCAAATTCGAAACGTTATCTTCAGTGACGATAAAAGTTCTACTTGGATGGTCCTGACGGAAAAATGATGTATTGGAGAGATATCCGCCGTGAACGCAAGTCCTGCTATGCTCGCAATTTCGGGGGTGGCTCACTGATGGTATGGGCTGCATTTGGACACCCCTGGAGGTCCCCTGTATGTTTTGTATCAACACGAATGAATTCTCAGATGTACATAATCCTTATGGACGACGTTTTGATACCGTTTAGCAAAACATACTGGGAGGAAAAGTTGATTTTTCAACAGGATAACGCTGCAATCCACGTATCAAAAGCGTCAAAGCAGTTGTTTGAGGATCGGAAAATTGATCTTTTGGGGTGGCCGACTTAAACCCGATTGAGAATGTTTGGGGGTACTCTCGAACAAAGTGTATAGCATCAAGAAGGCAATTATTAAAGAGTAGGCCAAAATCGACGAAAAAACACTACAAAATTTGGTAATGTCAATGCCTAAACGCTTGGCTGAAGTCATTTCAAATCATGGTAAATAAAAAATATTTTCTTTCTAGTGTACCAATAATTATTTCTAAGGGAGCAAACAAAAGGGATAAAGATTTTTCGTGGAAAGGACCAGTAAACTAAAATATGTTCATATGTTTTTAGTGCATTTATTCTCTATATTTACGAATAATATAAAAAAATAAAAAATTAAAAGCCATTAACGATTTTGTTTTAAAAAAATTAAGTGTCCCAATATTTATTTCGACCAGGTAGTTTCAAACAGTGTTGTCTTTATCTAGTAGCCACAGATATAAGTGCCATTTTCCATATAAAGCAACGAGTATTTGGTAATTGTTTAGTAGAGCTACCCCTCACCAAAAATTCTGAAAAAAATATCCTCGATGGACCGCGAATTTACAAGAACTATGACGTCTTCAGATCGCGGGGGACTCCCGCGGTTCAATGGTAAAAATTATTTGAAATTATTTTTGTATAAAAAACAGATTGTTTTTGCCTTAACTGTCATTATTTCTCAAAAATAATTTATATTTATTTGTATAGATGTGCTATTTACCGACTTTTTCTTTGTTTCCTAGTATGAAAATGGCGCTATACATTGAATGAAAGTGAAAGTGAAATAACACCCGCGGGCTTTATTTCACTATTAGGAGTGAAATAACGCCCGGGGGCGATATATCACCTGGCGTTATTTCATGCCCCCTTTTTTAAAGCCCACTGGCAACGTTTCAACGTTTCTAGGTATAAGATCAATTATTGTGATCAATAGACATGGAACCATTTGGATTATAAAGGTCTTTTAACATTTATAGAAGTAAACCTTAATGGCCATACTACTAATAGTATGACCTAAGCAATTTTTTAAAATTTATATCCTTCAATTAAGTTTGCCACACTAAGGTCATCTGGTCACTTTGACTATCAACACTTTCAGGATCGAATTAAAGTGAGTGAACTTAAAAAATTGTTTAGGACATACTATTAGTAGTATGGCCATTAAGGTTTACTTCTGTAAATTTTAAAAGACCTATATAATCTAAATGGTTCCATGTCTATTGATCACAATAATGGATCTTATACCTAGAAACGTTGCTATGCGGCGTACTGTTGAAAGTAGCGCCAAAAACTCGCACTTTATTTTTTGCTTCTTTTTATGAGCTCCTTTCTGGACGGTCATTATCTTCCTACACCGGAAACGTCCATTCGCTGCCGTGCACTTTGAACCGCATTTTAGACACGTTTTTGACTTTAAAATGCAGCCGTGATCTTCCACAAATTGCATTATCTCCTCATACGACTTAGCGAAAAACTTCATTAGCGTATTTACGCAACTTGGGCAACTCATTTTTCGTCGATGTGATTGGTGGTCAGAGTTTACAACGAATATTTCGCTTACCAGAAACAATTTTTTCAATTTATAAATGACAGTTAAGGCAAAAAACAATCTGTTTTTTATACAAAAAATGCAACTTTCAAACAATTTTTACCATTGAACCGCGGGCGTCCCCCGCGATCTGAAGACGTCATAGTTCTTGTAAATTCGCGGTCCATCGAGGATATTTTTTTCAGAATTTTTGGTGAGGGGTAGCTCTACTAAACAATTACCGAGTATTTTTGAAAATTCCAGTGTTCTCGTGCAAAAATCGCAAAAGTAATGTGAAAATGGGAGAGAGCATGGTTGTATACCTTTTAAAATATTTATAAAATATATAAAAAAACAAGTTTTTGTGATTTTCAGCAGGAAGACATTATTTTTTTGAGCTGGCCCAAAGAATTGTTCGTTGGCCAGGTTAAGAGCTACAAAATACCTGAAGACAATAAAGTAAAATTCCAAATAGATTTGAGATAAAGACCTGGCTTTTTCCACAAGTAAAATTTCGTATGAAAACTTCAGGAGTCTGTTACTAAAAAAAACAGCCAGGGGTTTTCTACTACTAGTAGATTTCAAATTTGGTGGGTCTCGTTGGTGTCAAAATTTTGTGGTGCAATGTGTAATAAATAACCAAAAAGTATATAAAAATAACGAGATTTTATATTCCCTAGCAGAACTTAAACAAATATTTTGGCCTTAGGTCTTAAAATATGAAATTTAAAACTTTTTTCCAGACTTTTTTAGGAGGGTGCAACACCAAAATTGATTGCTCTACTTCCTATACATAGACACTTATTCTTTCTTCTTTCTTCTTATTTTGCCCGATATTTCTATCACAACCGTTTGACGGTCTCGGCCGCTGCTATTAATGCCCGCCACTCGCCTCTGTCTTGTGCGAGCTGGAACCAGTTGGTCAGTCCAAACGCCTTAATGTCTTTCAGCACCTGTTTTTCCCAACTAAGTATACATAGACACTATAAGACAGAAAATGTATGTGTTCTAAAATGCTACCCTCTGTCTGTTACATACATCTTCCCAAATTTGATATGCCCTTTTAACCCAACGAGTAACAGGTATGAAAACAAAAAAAAAACTAAACACAAACTGCGCAATACATTCCCTGAATTTATCCTTTATGCTCAAGCATCAGCAGCATGTTCCACACCTCCACGTCCACCCGGCTTGTTGTTGAAGCTGACTTTTGCTTACTACGCAGTTGATTTCACATTGTGACCAACACACCATCCCATGTCCTATCCCAAGCTCAAAGTCAGAGAGAGGAGCATGCCCCTTGCATGTGTTAATCGATGAAAAAGAGCCTGCGCATTAACATCCTCACATGCCATTCACTAAAACAGACACAAAAAAAGAGTCGAGGAGGGTAAGCCCAGATGCTGCAGTAGGCTTCAGCATGTTGTGTCTGGGCGGCATACACGTAATCGTAATATTGTCCAAACATTTGGACCCTCTAAGTGGGTCAGCTATTTTGGGAAAAACACGCGCCTTTATTTCTATTATTTAAATGGGCCATGCAATCCCTAATTACGAGTCCCTGCTGGGGATGTACATATTCGATTTCAATGTAATAAAAGTGGGTGGCCCACACACCCACTACCGTTCATAGATTGCGTGTAAATCGATTTCGCGGAAGCGAGAGAGAGGAACTTTAATTTCATGAATGGCATTTCAATTTCATGATGCCGCAAATCAACAATTTTAAGAGATTTTCATATTGAATGACATGTTGAAAATTAGTTTTTCGCTTATGAAATCTAGATGGAAATGGAAATCTATTGTTGGTTGGGAAGAGCTTTTAGACAGCTAGTTGTACTGCTTAAGGATAATCATTTCATTCAATAATATTTCGCAATTAGAAGAAGTTCTTTAGCCAGCGATTTAAGTCATTTTTTCAACCAAAACTTTTTCCCGTTTTTGGGTTTGGTAGGTCCTAAGTTAATTTCCACTAATTTACTCATTTATTATACAATTTTATTTGCTTCTTTTGAAAATAAATGTACCATTTTTCACACCATTGATGCATCCATTCATTTTGGCAAATTCTTCAATTTACGTAATGCCAATTTAACGAGTGTTTTCATTTTCCTCTCTCACACACACAACGCAATTCATAAATTCAAACCAAATCAAAATAAATAACACAAAAGCAGCAAAAACTGCAGCAGTGAGACATTTGCATTGTGCATACATATTGAATATGCAAACGCTATTTTGTTGAAAACATTTTGCAGAAAGTACTAAGAAATTTGAAATTGAATTGGCAAATGGCCAACAATATTTATACAGATTTAGACTGCGGCGGATTATTATGAAGCCATGTGTATGTGCAACGTACATACATATCAGTGCATAATTCTGGTATATTTGTACAAATTGTAAGGCTACTATTCTCGTCAGTGGATTAGAAATTGAGAAATTGAGACCATACTGAAAAATGCTTCAAGTGAGGATATAAAAGGGGGACTAACACGAGTTCAATTAGAGTAAGTACAAAGTAAAAATGTATTTACAAAAAAACTCTAAAATGGTAATGAATAACAAAGTGGGGACGACAAATTTAGTAAATGCTTTCTTTTTTTCGGGAGTCACAAGCAGCATCGTAAATAGTTTTTCCACTTTGCCGTTTTGGGATTCCCTTGGTATAAATTAAGTCAATTACCTTAAAAACGGTTGACGGTAGAACAAAATCCCAGCAATAAGTCAAATATTTTTTAAGCCTTTTGGACCGATTCGATGCTGATGTATAAATTTTGGCTCGCATATGAATTCTGGATGAATCTCGAAATACAGCATTATTCGAACGCTTTATTCAAAGAATATATCGAATTGACCCGCTAAGGTATGTGTCAGGCTATCTTCGGAACTAAAAGAACACAACCCATGATCCTTACAATCATTGAATAGCCTACTTGAAAACAATCTCTTGGCTAAAGGAAGTTGCAGAAAATGTACCGGAACATCTTGTTTTCCAATTGTGCACATATTATGACAATAACTCAATCCAACTGAGAAAACAATCATTCTAAAACCTTGATTGAAAATCTCTTATTCGAGAAGATTGTGAATTGCAATCTTAAAAAATAGGGGAAAATACTTCGGCTCGGCTAATTTGGATACAATTTGGATTACAACTGATGAAAACAATGAAAAAAAAAAATTTCTAAAACTATTTGATTGAAAATCTTTCTCTAGGATCTTCCGATATTCATAAGATGTAAGTGACCGTTTTTGCTATTAAACTTGTAAAAGTATATATAAAATAAGTGAATGCCAATAAAAACGACGTTTTCAATTAAACACAAAAAAGTTTTCTAACTCGAACTAGTTTTTTCGACCGATCGTTCCTATGGGAGCTATATGCTATAGTCATCCGATTTTGACCAAACTTTGTAGAATTGTGTAAAAGTATATTTGCAATGATAAGGACGATTTTCATTAAACCAAAGTTTTTCTCACTATGTATTTTCGACCGATCGTTCCTATGGGAGCTACATGCTCTAGTCATCCGATTTCGACCAACCTTAGTGAAATCATGGGAAGGGATAGTAAACTAATCGAAATTTGTACTTTGGAGACGTTTCCATTAAAAGACTTGTGACTTGTTTTTCAACCGATCGTTCCTATGGCAGCTATATGCTAAAGTCATCCGATCCAGCCGGTTCCGACAAATGTGCAGCGTATTTGTACCAAAAGACTTTGTGCAAAGTTTGGTGAGGATAGCTTTAAAACTGACGGAGAAGATAGCATAGAAACAGACGGACAAGGCTAAATCAACTCAGCTCGTCATGCTGATCAAGAATATATATACTTTATGTGGTCGGAGATGCTTCCTTCTATGCGTTACAAACATCCGGACAATTTTATAATACCCTCTGCAAGGGTATAAAAAAAGACTGAAAAAGACTTGAAATGAGATTAAAAATCTAAATCAAGATTTATCATCTCGCAACTTTTCAATTCTCCTACAGTTCACTGTGAAGCTTCAGAAATCTTTTGCTAAGTTCTAAAGCAACGGTTTCAGCATCTCTAACACCGGGCTGAGGGTTTTTACTCAGTTTAGCCGCAACTTCTAGCATTTGGCTGATGTCCCAGCGAGTTAAGTTGCCATGCAAGCTCGTAATCATTCGGATGGGGAAGGTGAAAATTAAAAAACATAAATTTTAAGAAGTTTTTCAAAAACAGGAAAATTACGTTCTTTTGTTAACGCAACTAACTAAAGTTTCATGTAACAAGACATTCGCTTGTTTGAATGCTTGCATTCAAATTCAAGGGGCAGTTCTAAGCTCTCTTACTTTAGCCTTAAGCTTAGTACGGAGAACGCAATAATCTTCATATAAAAATGGCACTGTAAAATGTTTGCCGTCTGGCGTTTTACGATTAGTATGCCGACAAGCAAACAGGGGTGTGGTAAAATCCACACGGGCGTCGTCCCGTTGCCAACTTCTCTGAGCATGTTGATTTTATTCAACAGCTGTTCGAGTTTTATTTGTGCGCCCAAACTAATTAAATTTATTTATTTTGACAGTCGGTAGAGCAATATTATGTAAAAAAAAAATTAATAATTAGATTGAAGTGCTTTCAAGGGTAAGAAAAAAGCATATATAAACATATACAGGGTGTCCAGAAACTTTTCGTCAGAACTTTAAAACATGAAAGCTGTTATCAATAGAAATACTTTTTTCTTTTAGTAAGGATCGGTCAAGCCCAACTATTATATACTCTGTACCAACGAAAGTGTATGCCCAGTATGAATTTTGATGTTGCAGTAGCGGCTGAAAGCAGCGCTGCTACTGCGCTGCAGCAGCGAACATTATTTTGCTCATAACTTGACTATCGATTATCCGATCTTATCCAAACTGGTGTTCGATAAATAATCCTGATTACTAAATAAGTCCAGAAGGTACGAACCTTCTATCTATAAAACTGTGGGAGATAAGACGATTATGGGGATTATGGGGGCAGGAGGGGGCGTGTCAAAAAATGAAAATAAACAAAATCTTTCTTTGGTACAGAGTTTAAAAACATGTGCTATTGATAGCCTGACTGAGCTCTGCTATGAGTTTTTCGACAATCAATTCACAGCTCCCTCTGTGATTTTCAGCCAAATCATATGAAGTCTCAGACATGTGAAATAAAACCTTAACCAAAGTCCTAGCACTAACGGCCATATAAGTGAAAGTCAGGGAAATTTTAAGGAATATTTGCAACGTGAACCTCCGATTTGGTATACTAAAGGGTGATTTTTTTGCTATTATCTTTTTGGCAACACTGGTTTAATCAGCTCACGCACGTTTCGTGTTTTGTTTCACTGTCAAACATCTTCAGTTTGGTCTATAATTTAACCATGAATCGTCTTACAAACGAACAACGCTTGCAAATTATTGAATTTTATTATCAAAATGCGTGCTCTGTTAAGAAAGTTCATCGCGCGCTTCTTCCATTTTATGGTCAGTTTAATCGACCCACTGAAGCGGCTATTCGGGCTATTGTGACTAAATTTCGCACCAAATTTAAATTGTTGGACATTAAACCACCAACACGCTTACGTAGAGTGCGAACTGAAGAAAATATCGCAGCTGTATCGGCCAGTGTTAATGATGACCATCAATTATCGATTCGTCGCCGTTCGCAGCAATTGGGCCTCTGTTACTCAACAACGTGGAAAATTTTGCGGAAGGATTTAGGTGTGAAGCCTTTCAAAATACAGCTGGTGCAAGAATTGAAGCCGAACGACCTACCGCAACGTAGAATTTTTGGATGGGCTCTTGGAAAGTTGGGAAAAATTGTGTTCAGCGACGAAGCTCATTTTTGGCTCAATGGGTACGTAAATAAGCAGAATTGTCGATTTTGGAGTGAATATCAGCCAGAAGCATTGCAAGAGCTACCAATGCATCCAGAAAAAGTCACAGTTTGGTGCGGTTTATGGGCTGGTGGCATCATTGGACCGTACTTCTTCAAAGATGATGCGAATCGTAACGTAACTGTGAATGGTGAGCGCTACCGTGAGATGATATCCAACTTTTTTTTTGCCCAAAATGCAAGAGCTTGACTTGCATGACATGTGGTTTCAACAAGACGGTGCCACATGCCACACAGCACTCGCAACAATGGACTTATTGAGAGGCGAGTTCGGTGAACATTTTATTTCACGTTCGGGACCGGTCAATTGGCCGCCCAGATCGTGCGATTTATCGCCTTTAGACTATTTTTTGTGGGGCTATGTTAAAGCTCATGTCTATACAGACAAGCCCGCTTCAATTGACGCATTGGAAGACAACATTGAAGCATTTATTCGTGAGATACTGGCCGAAATGTTGGAAAGAGTATGCCAAAATTGGACTAAGCGGATGGGCCATGTGAGGCGCAGTCACGGCCAACATTTGCTTGAAATAATCTTCAAGCATTAAATTATATGGACCGTACTATCGATTTAAATAAAGATTTCATGCATTTTTCTGAATTTTATGTGTTGTTTTTTGAAAAACTTTCCTATAGCTCTCTAAAAATCACCCTTTATATGTATGTGTGCTGCATGTGTGCAAAGTTTGTTCGAGAGACCTTCTCACACGCACAGAACACAATGTGCTGGTTTAGTGGATTTCGGTTCGTTTCAGTACTTTCGAAAAGACGCCGGTTGGGTTCGCGGATTGGTTTTGGAGCTAAAATTAGAGGTTCGATTTGAATCCCTGAGCTTAACATTTTTATTCCTTTGGAGGTACTTTAAGCCAGAGATAGAAACCAATCGGGAATCAGGACTGGTTAGGTTTAGTGGTTCATGAAGTTTTTCAACCTCCGGATCGTTTTATAGCATGCTTTTCGGTTCAGTTCTTTGTATTCGAGCATTATACATTGGAAAGTTTTGACTTTTAGCTATTGTTCGAAGAATTAGAAGTCGTTTAAAACATTTATATGACTTTCATATTGCAATTTTCTTGCCGGAAAACAGAAACCAATTGATAAACCGAGAAGAACGGGTGGAGAAAAACTACCAACTGAAGTGCTGCCGACTTAGAAATGTTTAGAAGATATTATCTACCTACATCATTTTGTTTCAGATTGACACAGTTCGTCCAGCAAATATGCATCTTTTTAAAGCAATCCAAAAATATTTCATTCAAGGGATAGACCTTTTCTTAAGATTTGGGACAAAGAAAAAGTAACTAAAAGGCACATCTGTTGAATCCGGCATTTGTTTGATTTACTTGTATCAAATGAAAAGTTTTAGTCTTGACTTCCCATCGTCTCTAACCAAATGACGGGTATTGTAGCAAATTCAAACTATAAATTTCCTAACATGTTGGACACTGTGGAATCCCAGTTCATGCATACTTAAGCATCCCCTCCTGCATAGATACCTATTCTGCAACTTTGTCATGCGGCACGTACAAAACGCCCACGCATCCTGCACAGGGATGTGTGTGTATCACAATACAAAAATACATAAAGAAAAGCGGCAGTGAGCGCTAAGTAGGAGTCTCCATTATTCAATATTCAAGGACATGCACATTCAATTGCCGTGCCATTAAGGCATAAAACGGTGACAAGCGAAATGGGCGTGGGCGACGTTGGCATATACAATTAACTATGTATGTTGTAGCCCCCTCTCAATACCGGCCCTGTTTATGTTGAGCTCTGCTTTAAAATGCAGCCACGTCCTTGCCAGCCTTTCAGTCGTCTAGCAGAGTTCAGTGAGCGAGCGCGTATTACCCAGTTCTTAGGTCCTGGTGGGTAGTGCATTCATTCAATCGCAAAAAAAAGTATATCCTCTATATATACGATATATATAAAAAGCACTCCAGTGCCTGTGCTCTCGCACGTGCGCCATTCAAATTGTGGATTCGGATGCGGGTTCGGTTCGCTTCCACTCAGTTGATGTTGGTTCCTCGTGTGGCATGGTTGGCAATTCGCAGCGCGTGTTCTGTTGAGTTGAATTGAGTGAAGGAAAGGAAAAGCAACAACCACAGCGGGAAAAATAAAATCAAAATAACCCAGAATTAGGTAAATAGTAATAAGTGTGGATTACATTCGAGGTTACTTGAGGGGGGACTTTTCTAGGCGCTACTTTCGTTGCTACGAGTGATCACTGTTAATTTTGTTTTCGATTTTTTGTTGATTTTTTTGGAAGACCCATAAAAATTTGCTCTAAATAAAAATTCTGCTGACTGTCATGCGACGTCAAAGACATTTTAATGTGTATATATTTATATATCCATTGCCTTTCTCACACTTATATACATATAGATAGATATATATATGTACATGTTTTGATCATAAATTAACAAGTAAACAACGCAATTTAATTTTTTCAAGATTTTTTGACACGCCAAAAATACATCAGTACAAATTCCCAGACATCAGCCAATTAAGGTTGATAATACTGAACTATGATGGATATGTACAAATTTATTAGCTCTTTATTGGATTTCAATTCCAAGGCTATTTTTTTATACCAATCCCGTGCTTCTTGAAACAAGTTAGCAAAAGAGGTCAATAAATTGGATAAGATGAGAGTAAACTTAAAATGAACCTGAGAAAACGGTCAAAGGTTTACTTTGAATCAAAATCAAGAATGATGAACCTTTTTTAAGATCTAACTATGTTAATAGTAAGTATACTCAGTAGCTGCAAACCGCAGGGATGCAAACCGTTCGGAAATAAGGACTGGTTCGGTCCAGTGGTTCACACAGTTTTTAAACCACAGGTTCGGCCTATTACATGGTTTTTGAAGCCAACTGAACCGCGGTTCGGTTTGGTTCAGTCTTAATTTATTATAATTTTAATGAAAGCCAGTATCGGCTTTTGCAAATAATCCCTATCTTCCCTTAAATCTGCGCGGAAAGGAATTCCGAAAATCTGACAAATCTCAAAGCCCATCCTTAAATATAACAACCCGATATTTTGATGGACTTTTGAAATTGAGATTGGTTTAAAAAAATGACATAAACTTATTCTTAAGATCGCCCTTAATTTCTTCGAATCTCAACCTTAAGCCTGTACTTAAGGATAACGTCCCGATTTGGCTTAAATCTGTTCGGAAAATAACTTTTTTCCAGACTATCGTTGGTAAGTCAGTCCGTAATGTTGCCAAAATCGATTTCTATCCAAGGATTGTCTTTAATTTCGTCGAGTCTCAAGCCTTAAAACCTTTCTTAAGTATAAAGTACCAAGTGGCCTCAAGTCTGCGCGGAAAGGTATTTCTTCCGAAGTTTCGAAGGTAAAGCAGTCCGAAACGGTTTCAAAAACTCGATTAATTTCTTAATTTAACCCTATTCCTTGGGTATGTCGATGCAAATAACCCTTAAATCTGCTCGGAAAGTCATTTTTTCGTCCTTTTGAAGTTGCGGCATATCCAAAATGATGTGAAAAACTTCTTTTTGTTCTAGGATCGCCCCTAGTTCCACCGAATCTGAACCCTTTAAGCCCATTCGAAAGTCTAACATTCAGAAATGTCCTTAAATTTGTTCAGAAAGTAATTTTCTTGGACTTTTGAAACTTGACACATAGTATTTGATGTAAAATTCGAACATATTCGGGCCTGTTCCGAATTCCGAAAACGAGTGGAATTGCCGCAAATTGAGGTGGTTTCTGTTCCGAATTCCGCAAATCGAGAAGAACTGTCGTTTTCAAAACGTGCGCAGTGGAGTCAGCGGAATTAAAAGTCATTGCTATTAAAAGCCATAAAATAATAAAAAAATTCGAAATTAGTTGAACATTTTTAAGATCGTTTAACATCATAAAGTTGAAGTATAATTTAATAGAATTTTTTTATAAACATCTCTAAAATAATGCATGAAAAACAGAACCGAGCGACCGTGACCAAACCGAGCTGTTCTGAATTTCCCTTTATTATTTAGTCGATTTCGACCTTTAATCGACGGCTGCTAGGGTTGCTTCATATGAATTTATGTAATCGGACAGCACTTTTCTTGGCTATTTCATCCATATTTGCTATGTCATATTCAAATGAACTATTTAAATTCTGGTTTAAATTAAAAAAAAATGGTTTTAAAGAGTAAATAAGAGCTTGGTAAATTTTAATTATTGAGATGATGACAACTCTGGCTGCTGCACATGCGAAGGCCAGCCAGCCAGCTTTTTCGAAACCGAATTCGAAAAGTCAAAACGTAACTAAATCGTTCGGAATTGGGAACCGCAAATGGTAAAACGTTCGTTTTCGTTTCGTTTTTACTATTTGAAAAGTTCGGAATTCGGAACAGGCCTGATTATAAACTATTAGTTCTGGTTTTTAAAGGTATTGTTTGTTTGAACTAGCTCTATTTGGTCTAGCTCATGTTATAACAACTAAATTACGGCGCTCTCAGAGTGCGCCCTCAGCAAAGTACTTCAAAAGTACGCAAAACGTTTGTGTTTTGCGTACTCTTGGTGCAAAAGCAAAAGCTCAGTACTTCAAAAAAAAATCTGCGCCGTACCATGTTTGTTGTACCATGGTCTACCTAATCCTTAATATATCGAAAGCTTCTCAGAGAATGCTATTTCATACCGAAAAACTTTTTACAATGTTAAGGCTCACCTATAGCGTTTTTTGCTTCAATATTTGAAATATAATGATTTCTAAAGTGAATATGTGACTTTTCGAAACTAAGTTCCTAGAGAACATTTGAATAGAACAGTTGATTGATTTCACTTTAATAGCTATACTCCTGTCTAATGTTGGATTAAGGGAGAGAAGCCCGACAGCTCGATGAGATACGGAAACAAATCGATTAGCAACTTTTAAAGAAGAAATGTTGACTTACACAGGCATATTAAGAGATCGGTGGACAATTGCAAATCGATTAAAACTCCCAAAATTTATAAGTCTTGAGACTTTTCATTGTAATTAACCGAACCGTTTCCATTTGTGGTTTTCGGTTAGGTTCAGCATTTTCGAAGGGACACCGGTTCGGTTTGCGGTTCAGTTTATTACCTGAAATTAGCGGTTCGATTCCGGTTTGGTTCGGTTCATTTCAGAACCGGTCTGCATCCCTGGTTATAAGACTACCGAAATAATAGGGTAATGCCGTTTTCTTTTGAACCTTTAACAGCGACTGTTCCATCTTCTAGAAAGTTTATGTGACGCGCTTAAAACATTTGATTCTTACTTTAGAAACATTTTGGAATGATTTTTACAACTTTCGGACTTCCTTTAGAATCATTTTAATTATATTTTAAGCAAGGCTGCCAACCGGTCCAGAGCCCAATCCCGAAGAACCGATTCGGTTCGAGTTATTGGCATCCCTTGAACCCTTGCCTTGACCACTGACCTTTGAAATATTACCCTATACCAACACGTGACCTCTATATAGAAAAAAGGGTTCGGTTCCAAACAATAACAATATCAATTTCTTAAAAACTTTTAAAGAATTTTCTTAGTGTAAGTTGGATTTGCTTAAGACCATTCTCTCATATTTGATAACGAGAACTTGCGAACTTAATTTAGGCACATATATTGCCCAAGCTCGTTTTAGATAGTGAATTAAAGAGGTTTTTTTGACATGTATGGGACATATGGCAGATCAAATTTATTTTCAATTTTTGCCACGCCCCCTCCCGCCCTCGCAAATTGGAAAAAACGTTATATCTTCCGTATGTTCAGTACTTCACAGGTACAGAGTATATTATAGTCGGGCTTGGCCGACTTTCTTTCTTCTTCACTCTTACCTTACCTCGTACCACCGAGTTCTTTCTTGAGCTTTGGAAACAGGAAACAGCAGAAACCCAATCAAGGACGTACTCTGGAATGCTATTAGCTTCAAATTTTGACATTTTTATACATTTGATAAGTGAATTATAAATTTGCCCAGAAGCTTGGAACGCACAGAAGGAATCATCTCCGACATCTTCTAGACTGTCTGTTACTACGCGAGCTAATCCCTCAGTTTTGAAGCACATATGTCGGAACTGCCCCGATCGGATGGTTACTTCTTGTTGCTGCCATAGAAGTTTTCTGTTTCAAGTGTATTTAAACCTCACCACAGATGAAGTTAGCTTTGCTCGAAGTGGGTAAAAAATTGTAAAAGAGATTAGTTAGAACCAGGGCTGCAAACCCAAAAAATTTTAGGAGCTCCGTTTTGTGGGTTCGAATCAAAATTTACATATGGCTAAGGTTCGGAAATTTAAGGATCGAGGTTTTTGGGCGGTGGTTTTGGTCCGAACCTTGGTTCCATGCAATTGTTATCAAATCATTATTTGTCTCTATTACTTATTATCGAATTCTTAGAATCAAGTACGGAGAATCGAGTACTTGGTATCGAATAATAAGTATCGAATACTTAGAATCGAGTACTGAGTATCGAATGCTTGATATTGCGTAATAAGTATCGATACTTAGAATCGAGTACTATCCTATACTGAGTATCGAGTACTTAATATCGAGTATCGAATACTTAGAATCGAGCCGTGAGTATCGAGAACTTGGTATCGAGTACTTAACACTGAGTATCGAATACTTAGTATCGAGTACTTAGTATCGAACACTTAGAATCGAGTACTATTATCAATTACAGAGTATCGAGTTTTCAATATAGAGTATAAAGTAACGCACAACCGCTCGAATGTAAAAGGCGGAGCATATACAACATGTTCCACATCAAGGCCCCGTGAGTGTTAGCCACACTCACACCTTTTTTTTATAAAAGTTTCCTGCCGTTTTTAACTTAATATAAAAGTCGGAATTCCGGGTTTGCAGACCTAAATTTTACATTTCTTTGGTCTTCAGTAGGTTGTAATGGATGCAGATTTCCTTTTTAGACAGAAAAACTCGAAGAAATGAGATGGAATATCACCAATCATTCCTTTAAAACAGCGGAGGGCACCAAAATCAGACAGAAAGGCAGCATTAATTGCGCAGCAAATTTTTTGGCCGTGTTTTGTTGTTGACATTGGAGTATTAAGCAGAATAACGGATTGGGCTGCGAGGGACTAGCGGGCTGAGCGTTGCCCATCGCTGATTTAAAGTGTCTATAGCGTTAGTTGCCTTTCTTCCAATTAATCGGTTTACAGGAGCAGTCAACTTTAAATATAAAAATATGTATGTAGGCTTGTGTCACTAGAGCCCAATTACGTTGTGGCTGGTCAGCATCAATTTAAATTGTAAATCATCACTTGGCACTTGCAATTTTCTGGTCAAAGGCATTTTTCTATATTTATTCTGATTTCCATTAGCTCGCCAGAGCATTACCCATACGCCCCGTTGTGCCAGCAACAAAATATGAAGAAACTGTCGTGAGAAATTTCTAGAAACTTGTCACACCGTAAATTGATTGAGACCAGCTCCCCCCTGTCCCACTAGAAATTGCATCCAATTGGTTATGGTGGTAATTGTTTGGGGGCAGTTTGTTGCACAATCGCTTGTGGTAGGCATGAAGAGGGAGAGGGTGGGTGTGTGTGGGTGGTCAGTGATTTTACATATACATATGAAAATAACAAATTCCATTCTATTTCCATTGCAGATTTGAAAATGGAAAATCAAAGTAGAAAAATGGCAGCCTCATGCATAAATGAACTTAACGAAATTGATAAAAACTAAAGTAACTGTTTCACTTGCAACGTCATCGTTTGTCATCATCAGAGCGGAGAGTGAGAGCCGAGAGAGCACAAAGTAAAGAGAGCGCGCGAGCGCACATTTGCTTTTGTTTACACGCCCATTTTTTCTAAACTCCCACTACGCGAATCATCAAAACATCTAAGATTTGCATTCTATTTAAAGCAAATTAATTAGCCAATTAATCAGGAAAACTGCAACAATTGAAAACAACAAAAACCTACTTAAACTCACGCAATCGAAGAGTTGTTTGCGCAAAAGCAAAGAGCAGGAGAGCGACAAAGAAGGCAAAGCCAAAAAATATAACAAAAACCACAGCAACAAATTTCGTGCTCCAAGTCTCGTGTGTGGATGCCGCCAGATAGAAATTGAGTTTCTCGCGTGACACAACGTGCGTTCAAACGAGCGGAAAATTTTGTGTGTATGTTGAACAAGATTTGCTCTGTTTTTCTTTCGTTTGCCTTTTAGTTATTCATTCGCTGGAGTCATAGTCGCAGTCGCAGTCGGTCACCGTCACCGTCATCCAAGTACAAACATTGCAATAAGCGCGCGACGAGTGTAAAATATTGATTTTTGTTGTTGCGCGTCGATGACCTCGCGCTGAGCAGCAGCAGCTTAACAAAAGCCCACGTTAGCCAACTAATTTTCGGCCACAAATTTGCATAATTGGCCCAGTGCGCAGCCAAGTAAAAGTAAAACCAACAACGGCGACCGCGGAAAAACTCAAAAGAGGAAGCAGCAGACGAGGGCGACGAAGAAACAATAAGTGCCCCCCTCCCAACGTGAGGCGAGAAGCGGGCAGCGACAGCCGAAAACTACAGCGACATATGCTTAGATATCGCCTGGTATCCACACATTTTCTAAAACAACCGTAGGCCAGCGCAAGAAAGAGAGGGAGAGCGAGAGAGAGACGGAGAAATTGCAGCACGAGAGAGCCCAATCCAGCTGAGACGATCTCAGGATACCCTGCAACGGCATTTGAATACAAAAAGCTCGTCAGGTGCTTTAAGCCTACTCACTGACGCTCCAATCGTTGCAGTGCCAGGTTGTGTGTAATCATTCGCTCCCCATCCCCCCCGCCGAAGTTTGAGCATCCGCAGCAGTTGCAGCAGCGACAGCGGCATTAAGGAATTCACCTGCAACCGGCCTTATAATTCAGTCACAACGTATTCGCTAGGAGCTTTACGCCTACTTGGTTTGAGCTGTTATAATTTCGATAGCGAAAATGTGCAGAGATCGCGATATGAGTTTGTCATAGATCAGCGCAATCGTCGGTACAAGGTCAAGAAAAAAATCAAGCTGAAGCTAAAGTAAAACTCGGACTCGGATCTGTTGTGTTGTGTGCGTGGATGTAGGCCAGAGATAGCCACAGTGGACAGCTAACATAGCCAGAGCCTTGGACCAAACAAAACGCCTCAGAGCAGCAACAAAATCGGACGGACAAGCTAGCATACCAAAGTTAACATATTTAAGTGTACCAGGATACTTCTCCTGCATGCGCGCGTGTGTGTGTGTAACAGATCAGCGATAATGTGACTTAAGCATATCTCGGCGGGCATTAACCACAGATCGGTATTGGTATCGGTATCCAAGCGTTTGCTCTACTCTGCCATTGAAATTGAAAGTGTCGTCGGGGTAGGTCAAGTCAAACAAGTGTGTCTAGTGATTTGGTGCGGTGTCTGTCTACATTTATTTCTTTGCCCAAAACTCTCTAATAAAACGTCGAGCAACTGGCGAACGTACGTGGAAAAACCAGCAAGATTGAAGACTTTGCGAGAAATCTTTGGAAGTCCGTTAAGGCTTGCATTGTAAGTATTTAAGTTTAGATATTTTAGATTGTTTAATTTAAATGATTATTCTCTTATACAAATCGAGATACTGTTGTTACATATTTAAGCAAAAATAGTCCTCATAATCTAAATTAAACGTGCCAATGCACAATGGAAACCGATATCTGTAGAGTCGTTTAGAGATTTAAATGCATTATTCGTCTAGATACGTGAATTGTGATATAGCATCACCAATACAACTCACACTTTTTGATCGTGTTGTTAGCTAACGATCGGCGTTTTCCGGACGGTTCTTGGCCATTCAAACACATTTTACTTATGAGTTCTGTAAGGAAGGGTTTCTTAAGGCTGGGGTCGGTCTCAGTCTAGCCAGGATCACTTACAAACTTAATTTATTGAAGTGCTGGGCATAGAGACGAGGGATCAAGCAAAAGTTGGTCAAATCTGAGCCAAAATGTTACTAAAAATATAGAAAGGAAGCTCTCTAATGGGTTTGGAGAAGAATATGAGCAAGGAATATCCCCGGAAGACGAAAGCCTAGTCCGGGGGTCCATTTACATGACTTGAGAAACTGGCAAATGGTCAGAATCACCAGTATGAGGTATCCTGGACCATGCTCTCTGAGAATATCGTCCGAGGCAAGTGAAACTATACCACCCATACTGCAGGTGATCACCTGACCAGCATATTGGAAGACGAAAGCTTTGTACTTAGTTCTAAAAACTCGGAGAGCCACATGGAAGGTGAAAACCTCTGCTTTAAATAAAACTTGACAAACATCATCAGTACCCTGTAGTTCAGACCAAATTAGTCGCGTCGTTAACGACAGATAATGCATCAGAGCGCTAATCTAGTACTTGAACTATAGTGCGCACCCATCATCACACTAACGACTGGTAATGTTCGTCGACCAGTGCAGCTGACTGCTGGGAAGTGTAAAATGCAATGAAAAATGTGAAAAATGCTACATTAAACAATTTCGCTTCCTCATGGTGTGATTGATCTTTTTGAGCTAGATAAGCGACTAGCTGATTGTTAAAACGAATTCAGAATAGAGACCAAAAGTTTGTCAAGATCCCTTAGACAAATACAAACACGTTCAAACTACTTATGATTATCGATGCAAAGTTAAAGTGAATTTTTTTTTATACAGTACTGTGTGACAAAATTCGTTTTGTCGATCTAAATACTAGGCATAATAGCATTAAGCAAATGATGGATCTCGCTTTTATAACAGGACCATAAATCTTAATTCTGTAGCAACAGAGATTTTACTGACAAAGATTTTTCCAGCAGAATATTCCTATAATACCTATCGATCACCTGACCAATCACTTTTCTTGGAATGAACCATTAAACCAATCTAAAATAAAATAAAACTCGACCATTACATGGAGTGCCGAGGGTACTGAGATGTTCTCAGAGCTAGAATTGCTTATGTGAAGTTAGTGTGACCAGTTTAAAAAACGTCACTAACAATAAAACGGTCACTCTTTTTTTCAAACGTGGTTTGCTTACATCAAAAGGGGGATAAAGAGTAAAATCAATTGGAAAGGTGATAACTAGTTGCATAAGCATTCGAAAGTGTCTGGTAGTTGAATGTCAGCCGTAAAGGAAGAACTACTTAGCTACAACAGAAGCAACGGGAGCGAAAGAACCAACTTAGAAAGTGTGCCCACTTCTCCCTCATTTGATCATTTTGAAGTAAGTTTTATTTAATTTATGAGTTATTTTTCAAAAACCGGGTGGCAAGTCCATCCTCATTCTCTGAGCGCACTAGATAGATATGTGCTTATTTTTCCATATACGTAAATATTGTTTGTAGCTGCAGATGATTCACTTATGAAAGATACACGGCCCTGTTCCGAATTCCGAGTCGGTTTTCGTGTAAACTTTTGCATGTAGAGATTAAACTTTACAACGTTATATGGAAGATGACATGCATATCAACGGTTACTAGATCAGTTTGGGTAAAATCGGAATTGCTTAAGCAGTTGAAACCGATTGCTCAATATCAAATGGATTTAGTTCGACCAAAACGAGAAGACTTCATTGTGACCATTGGCTTTCTTTTTACTTTTCATATTAAATTGTGATCTTTAATTTAGGAAAACCAACGTTTACACGAAATCCGACTTGGGATTCGGAACAGAGCCGATAAACATTTATAAATCTTTGTTTGTAACCGCCATGTGTGTTACATAATATTACAACAAACTTTGTTATTTACAATTTTTTGAGCCATCTGGCGTTATTTGGAAGATAAGAAGGGCCGTTGAGAAATTGTTTAAAAAACCAAAACAATTCTAAGCAAATAGATAAACGATTCTTTGGAAAAGCTGGTCAACTGAATCATGTGGCGATATCCCCACTTTCCGGCCATTGGCACTAGGTAAACAATATGCCGCATAAATAAAATGTGAGGCATCAAGTTTCAAAATGTAGTCATTGACCTTTGCATAAAGTGGTTTATTAAGAATTTTACAAGTGAATTAATGATTGAGTTAAGCTAGAAACTCGCAATATTTGAACATTATTTTTTATTCCGTAGTCACTGGAAAAATGTTTAAGTGAACTATGACTAACTCACTGAACTCTATTTTGAAATCTATTCTGATATTAAGAAAATCCGACAAAAAACCCGGCAAGATTTTTGTTTTTCCAAAGCGTAAACGGAATATTGCAAAAGCCTTCAAGTTCGTGAATCCCTGACCAGCATTGTTGTACAGAAAAGGTGTGACGTTCTTTATTTAATTAATTTCAATCTTAATAGACCATCAAGTTAACAACTGCTAAATTTAAATACAAATTACTTGCGATATCTATGGGAAAATTATTATATCAATTTTGTGTATTTAACGTCTGAGCGCCACAATTAACATTAATTGTGGTTCAATTATTTGCTCAAGTTATAAATTTGTACTTTATTGTCTAGTGAGGCTTATAAAAGGAATTCACACCTTCTTGTGATGGCATTGGACCAAGTTTTCTATAGAGTAATTTGAGCCAATTAACAGCAAGTACCTACGTATGGCATATTTTCAGACGCTACTTTCTAGGTAAAAAAATGTCACCAGCCCACAGCTGTGCGACTGTGTTTTGATAAACAATCGATTTGGACTTTGCAAGGTCTTAGCCAGGTTTGATTGATATCCAATTCGTGGCCAGGCGGGCGCCTATTTATTTGTCGTTTGTATCTATGATAAACAAACACAAACAAACGAGAATTCTTATCTCTGTTAACGTTGAACATTCGCTACTGATTTTTCCATCACATTCCCATTTAATGGATTCATTATTTTTGTTCTGTTTTCTGTTCATCGCTTTGTTTATTGTTCCTACTATTTATACGGGAACTGAGTCATAAATACAGTGAAGATTCCTCAAAATATTGAAATAAACTGTTGCCTGATTTTAGGCACGCCACTAACTCCCATGGCGTGCTATAAATTTGGGCTATTGACCCAAAAATTACCAACTATAATTTGTCTGTCAATGTTTGCTTGAAACAAATTATGGTTGCCTGGTAATTGCAAATCAAATACGTATGAATTTATATTAAGAAAACTTTTCCAAACTCGTACACATTGGCCCCCGAATTTAATTAACAAATCAACCAAATTGATTTGCCAAATTGCATAAATTCTTCATGTATTTATAGATACCAAGCAAAAAAATGGGGTAGAGCTTATTTTTAGCATTGTTTAAATTTGTAATTCTTATTGATCCACTGAAGAAAGTTGGGCAAAGTAAACAGGGAAAAAGTCAAAAATTTATTGAACAAATTAATTTGAAGAGATTTAGGTAGCTTTAAGTTATGCTGAAAAATTATAAGATGCAGAGTCTAACCTTGATTTTGGATGATTTCTATGGTATTTAGATAGACATTGATCAACCTAAAAATAGCTTCAGTTGTTCACTTTCTTATTGGATGAGAAAAGTAGAGAATATACTGAACCCTTAAGATGAAGATTTTTTAAGATCGGGATAGATTTAAAAATACAAAATTCAGTATAAAGGGTTTTCATTAGATCCACAACAATTTTATCTATTAATAAAAACACAGAAATATTAGAGATGTTGAGTTCAAATTTATTGTTGGTGTATTGCAGGCATTACATTTTATGAATGAAATTCGATTTCGGTCAAATGGCACGAGCCCGTTTACTGCGATCCATTCTTTGGACACAATTTTCCATCACTTCGACCGGAACGTTGGTAATTTCGCGTTGGATTTTGTCTTTGAGCTTGTGGCGACTCTGCCGCCACTGGACACTAGCGACTATTGATTACTAGTCACGAGCAACTATCGATTACCACACTATGGCTTCATCTCCATGTAGTGGTGTGTGGCTTGGGAGCTTGGGGGAATTGTATAGTGTGAAAAATAATAATAGTGATTAAACCAACAATTATAAGTCGAAAGTTGCTGGTTTGTTGGCATAGACCAGTGATTTGATAAAGCACCATAAACAGAAATCCAACGGCGTTAGATCTCATGAACAGACGGCCATTTGACCGCACTAATTCGCCTTTCAATAAATCGATTGTGACCCGTGCTGTGTGGCTAGTGGCACCGGCTTGTTGAAACCACACATTGTTGATAATCAAGTTTATGTCGTTTGAGCGATGACCAATTCTTGAGAACGACGTGAAATCGACTGATTTGGTTCATTTGGAATCGATGCATTCTTCAGTTCGAGCGGAACGATTCTTTTTTGTGACCAATTCTGAAAATGTGGACTTGAATTTATCTACGATAGCACTTAAAGTTGCAACCAAGGACTCAGAATTTCGGTAGATATTTTTAATAATTTCCAAACGTTGCTGGTTCGTGAAAATGTTCACTTTAACTAACGTTTTAACATTGACAGTTCAAAAACAAGTTTAAAGGTTGCGTTCAAATAAAGATACTAGCACAATACCCGGCGTTGCCCGGGTCCTTTGCATTATGAGCATATGTTTCAAGTTCCAACTGGTTGCAAATCGTCATTAACATTTGAACTTGTCCAACCTTTTTCGAACCAAGTTTTAAATAGGAAAAATATCAGACTTTATATTTCCAACACACACAAAATTTACAGTTTATAGTTTAATAAAATTTTGAAATGCGGTTAACGTCTAACACTCTAAGCCTTCAGACCAGTTTTCCAATCAAAAGGTGAGGACCTGAAACATTTTTGGTAGTGCTTCAATTGAATGGTTCGAATCTGGGAGAATGTCCAACTTCATAGGACCAGGCTGCACAGCAAATTTTAAGTTCTTAGCTTAAATAACCTCTCAGATATGGCTCATTTGAACCGGTTCCATTATTGAAAAGCTTCGAAACCGGTTCTGAACCAAAAAAATATTCAACACCACATTTCCAATCTACAGACCAAATTTCAAGCTCGTAGCTTAAATAACTTCTAAGATATGGTTTTGAACAACTTTTGAACCGGTTCAAAGCCGGTTCTGAACCATTAAATGATCCAACTCCATAATACCAACCACATACAATTTCCGATATATTGCTCTGAACCACTTTTGAACCGGTTCGGAAAAGTATACAAATTAGAATATCCCGAATGAAAGCACAATTGCAAAAACTATTATATAGAAAATATATAGAAAATATCGGAAATACGAAAAGCTATTGGAAATGATTGTTTATGTGTTTCAGAAGATGAAACCACTGATAAAGCCGGGAAGTTGATATCCAATCTAATAGTTGGAAGTCTCAATGATTTAACTCCCACAAGACCATATTTAGTTGCTAGTAAGGAGATAGAAAACGTTAACAGTGGTGCTATTTCAAGATTTGTAAATAATGCCCTGAGGAATTTGTGGCCGAATGACATTGAAGAAAAAGAATTTATGCTACTAACGGATGCAGCTGCATATAGATTAAGGCTGGAAAGTATCCCAACATGATTCATGTTACTTGTTTGGCTCACGCGCTCGACAGGATTGCGGAGACTTTGCGTGCATCCTATCCTGATATAAACTTACATCGTGTGATGTTGAGAGAAGCTTTTCGGCTTACAATTTAATATTTTCCGATAAAAAAAGACATTTATCATCTTTTTCCATGGACTTATAAACTATATACTTACACACAATATTATAATGTAAATAAAAATCAGAAAATCACATATATGAAAAAATATGTTGACATATTTTGACCTAAATTGGCCTAATTTGACCTATTTTGTCCTATTTTTGACCTATCTTAGCATATGCTTTTACCTTAAAAAGCATATTTTGAATATGATCATCTTAAAAAATAGCCAATATTTATATAAGTCAAACGCCAAAATTTGGAATTTTTTGGACCACAAACAAAAAAAAACCTAAAATTCCGATTATTAATGAAATTATAAAATGTAAATTTGATCTTAAAAATATTGAGTTATATGCTCGAAAATATCAGTTGAATATTTTTGGACTGGTGTTAATCACAACTTATTTTCAGATGAGTATTAAATGTAATTAAAAATGGAACAATATCAACTCAAATCAAGTTTTTGTTTTCCTAAAAAATTGTTCTTGAAATGAAAACTTTATACTTTAAATAAATCCGAGAAGACTAAACTAACTTCGGCTGTTTCGAAGTTTTTTTACCCTTGCAACATTGAAAAGAATTAAGTTTTTCCCACTGAGACCCTGTTTCCGACTGATCGGCCCTATTGAAGCCATAATATATAGTCCTCCGACCGCGGCCAAATTTTGTAAATCTGTATGAAAGCATAATATATTAATAATGGCAGAATTTTGGAACGCTAAAATTGAAAACAAAAAAGTTCTTTTCACTATCAGTTTCTTGGCAGCTATAGGATATAGTTATCCGATTTTGACAAAACAATGCAAATCTGTGTGGGAGCAAATAACACTAAAAAAATAGCCGGCTAAGGAAAGCTAACATTGAAAACAAAACCATTTCTTACTAAGGCCCATTTTCCGAACGATAGTTCCTAAGGCAGTTATAACCCTTTCAGCCACAACGTTGCCCACAGGGAACATTATCTTCACATCTAAAAATCATCGCTTTGTTGGCTTTTGACATTATCTGTTTGAGTATCTAATTGAGTCTAATTGAAAATTGCCAAGTTGAATTACAGGAATTTTAGGAAGCTTTTCAGGAATCCTCTTCTTAAGGACTATCTAGGATACGTAGTATTTGAAATTCATATCAGTTAACCTTTATGGCCACACAACCAAAAATATGAAGTGAAAAATTTGTTAAATTCGCCCACTTTAACTTGGTGTCGAAAGGGATAAGATATAGTCATCCGATCCTGTCGGTTCCGGTTAGCAAAGTGCTGTAAGAATAAGAATATGTTAAAAATCGTCGCCCTGTTGAAAAATATATATATGTTATGGGGTCGGAAGCTAACTTCTGGGCAAAAGTGTTTACTAAGTTTGTGATTTGATTGAGTCCAATGCTCTCCGTTTTTCCCCTCTGTGTATAGACGGGAGCCGGGTGTGGCTCAGCGGCTACTATGTGCGATTCTTGTGCAAGAGAAAAGTTTTTTCTTTGAATAATCTTTCACATCCGGTCACCCTCACTGCTGTTGGCGCCAGCTTTAGAGTAATTAGACATGAAGAAGCTTCTCAAGCTGCCGTTCGGATTCGGCGTTAAACTGTAGGTCCCTTTCTCTTGTGCGAAAATTAGAAGCACACAAGCCAAGAGATTGAGAGGAGGCTGTGATAAGCCATTTTACATTACTTATACAGGAACTGTGACCGTGTCCAATTAGCTGCTTTCATTAAAAAGCTTGACATTTTTAGGCACAGTCTTACTCGGAACTTTTTGTCTCTCTGTCTATTGTTCTTTCACTCAGAAAGATCTACCTCTAAAACGAGCTTTCCACTGCCTCTTCTGGCGTCAAAGAACGAACACTTCGCAAATGTATTTTTGTGTTGTGGATACAAAACAACATTTATTTGTCAAAGTTCAAGAAACATTTTTATTAACCTTATCAACATTATTCCTGTTTGTTGTTGTACCTCACCCAACATATGTATGATGCTCACTGATTCATCTGCACCAACCATTAGATATCTCGCTTTCTGCATCATCTCAGTTGATCACGAGTTCGCCCACTTAGGCCATTGTCAGTGCCAGTCGCTGCCACGAGTCATGTGTCGCAATCATGTGGGACATATTGTCTAGTCTTGTGTCTTATCATCCGGCTGGCAGCGGGATAATTTTATGTATTTCAATATTTAAAACAAAAGACAAGTTCTGCTTAAAAATTTGAAATGTTTTTAATTAACAAAACCTGTTCACATTTAAAAATGAACCGATGCGTCGTAAATTTTGACACAAACCAGCAGCTGATACGGAACATTCTCCTCCACTTGGCGTCCGCTTTCTTGGCAAAGTTCACAAAACTGGAAAGTAATTTTAACTGGCGTGCCATCACCAATTGGATTTGATTGATTTTAAACAAATATAGAAAAGAAAAGGAAAATAAAAACAAAGGAATCTGTAAATTAATTGAAAGCCTCGTACAACCAAGCCACCATATAACAAGTGATCACTGATCATCAATGAAATGCAGGCAGGCAGGCGACACGTCGGCTACGCTGATTACGTCACAACAATCGAACGAGCGAGCCATAGGAGGGGAGATTTATGAATGTACTTTGGTCAGTTAAAAATTATGCCAAAACACTTATCTCTAATTTCGTCTCACTTCATGGAAATTTGTTGATGCGTTGCATTGGCCTTTGCATTCGCATTTTGGAGATTTTCCAGTGACATTTCCAGCTGAAGTTTGAGTTTTTGGTTTAAATTTTTGCCGTGCCTTTCGCAATCTTGGCTGCAATTGCCTGCCAGCACGTGACTGACGTTAACTGCTGAATGAGGAGGATGAGGAGGAGGAAGGGGGGTATGCCAAGCTTCGATTAGTCTAGCTATGTACGTACCAACTTGTTTAGTCGATAACTTGCGCAGTGATTGATGCGACGGAAAATAAATGAATGCCACTTGAACTTCCAAAAATAAACTAAAACACAATAAAATAGACCTAATGGCCACTCATTGATCAACTTATGATAGGTCTAGCACCTTATCCATTGATCAACAAATAGTTTTAGATTTTCTATGGCCGAAACGTCAATATATAGTTAAAAAAGTGATGCAATTGTAGATTATTGTATTCTTTAATATAAGACGAGAAATCCCGTCTTTGCTTAAACGTTATGAAAAGGAAAAGTTGCTACCACTAGCTAGGATAGTTTTTGCACTTTTTCATATGAAACATCTTCAATTTCGATACGAAAGGTTTTGGTCAGCATGAGTTGATCTCAGCCTTTGGTCTAGGTCAATGTTAGGAGCGGCGGTCTCTACTGTGTATAAATAAATGCTCTGCGGCAGCGACGTTGATACGTTGACTCACAGACAGTATAAGCTTGTCGTAAAGCTTTAGCAATGCGCTTGCGGCTCTTGTTGCTCTGCTTTGCTGCCCATGCTGCAGAGCAAAATGAAATTTGCGCGAATGCCAAAATGTGATTGTGTTTTGTGCCGACCTCTGCACTGGATGCACAAGAGTTTTTGTAGAACAGGCTGTGGGCATCCTTAATGGAAGGGAACAATTTTTAAAGTACCAGGATAACTGGGTTTGAAGCAGGCACAAATCTAAGATCACGAATTTTACTGGCTTTCGCACATTATCAACCCACTTGCCTAAGCAAACGACTGTGGCACATCTCGCCACGAAATGGCAGCGCAGTCACTTGCCCCCTTCCCATCAAGAATATAATTGATAAACTCATCTCAGTCTGTAGAAGCTCATTTCTTACCTGGCGTAATGGTCCCCCAAAGCCTTGAATCTTAGGGTGCTCCTTCTACTGCAAGCAACAATACATATGCAGATTAATGTGTATTGATGTGTGAAGGCAACTAACCAGAGTGGAAAGTTTTGTCACGGCTTCGCGAATTGGCCAAGGCTGCTGCCTTTTCGCGTATGTCAGGAAGAATTTTCCTTATTTTCCTCTCTTCCTCTTCAACTCTCTGACTACTTCGTCAGTGCAGAGTTGATTGTCCAAGTTTAGCACAAATTTCAACAGAGGGCGCTGTTCATAGTTTAGATGTGGCGGCTCTGGCCACACTAATCTATCGGTTACTTAAGTACAGTATCATCACTAGTAGAAAAAGCATGGCTGCCGAAAGCCCAGGAACAGAACTCATCTCCTACATAGAGCTATCTGTCACATAACCTAACAAATAACAGGAAATTGTTAGTTTATCTCTTAACTACTCACAAAAGTCACATTTTATACAATCGTCAAATTTATGAGGTGGGACATGTGTGTGGAAGGTTTTCATAGGGTATACGGCAGGAGTAATACGAAAGAGCATAAACCGTTCAGTCCACATTATTTCAGTCTGGCTGGGTTTTTGTGTGTATTTCACCACATTTTTGAATGTACGCCGTACCTTATGTAATTGTATCATAAGAGAAATCGGCCCTTGGTGTTATTAACAAAAAACACGACCTCGAGCCGGCTATCAACAATATTCTAACAATTAGAAAGGTCGCCAAGCAACAAACAAAAAATTTTAAGCAAAATCTATTTTTTTCAAAACCCAAAATGGTAATATCAGTATTGAACACTAGGGGTAAATACCCTCTAGTACTGCCGACCAACGCTGTATCAACGTTCCGTCGACGATTTTGTGACGGTCGTCGCCCCACCCTTATACCCCTTACAATTTGTTCGACTGACGTATTTTGCAAGGCGATGTCCGCTCAATACGTTAACGGCTCTCCAGGCACACTAGGTCGACGCAATGCCATGCAGGAACCGACATGAGCGACGCTCAATAGACGAAATGCCATGCAGAGAGCAAAGAGCAACGCTGGGTTGTCGCAAATACTGTGACTGACCCCAGCCGTACTAGAGGGTAGCTACAAAGTTAAAAAAAACCCAAAATATTTGGCTTTACAGAAAAAAAGGCCAAGCCGAACTTTCTCAATCTCTTGGTTTGTGTGCTTCCAGTTTTAGCGCAAGTGAAAGGGACCTACAGCTTAACGTCGAATCTTTAAGGCATTGCCTGATAAGATTCTTCGTAGCTACTTACCACTCACAGCAGGCGCCAATAGCTGGAGAAGGTGACCGCTAGTGTACAAGTTTTGAAATAAACACTATTTGATTGGATATTGCGAAGCGCGATCGAAAGCAAGGCATCACTACCTTCCACATCTTTAATTTCGGTACGAAAGATTTCGGTATGGGCAAAAATCACAGTGACGCTTAACGTTTACACATAATAAAAGAAGATCGGAAGCTTTTTTACAAAATTTAGTTTAAAAATGTCTTAAAAATGCTTGAAATAAGCACAATTCAACTCAACTCAATCAACGAAAGAAAAATATAATTAGCGCTATTCCACTCCTGTTTTCAGGTCCTGAGTTTGATTTCCAGAGTAAGCTATAGTTAGGTAAACTACGACGACCTTCAAGTAGCCACTTAAGGCCAAAAACGCACTCGGCTAATCCTTTGCGCTTAAAACCATCAAGAGTTTACATTTAGAAAGAAGTCCTTCAGATTAAGATAACTTCGGCTTCCTCGAAATCTCTGCAATTATTGTCTTTGGCGATGTCTAGTCAAACGCTTGAGGGTCCACTAGAAATTTTTTAGGTAATATTCCTATTAACAATGTACAGACCTTTCCGCTTAGATTGTCTTTAAGCTCCTGGTCAATGAATTTGTATTTCTTGCATGCTCGGGGAACTCCACCTTTTGCAGTCTAGCCGAGCAATTGTTTTTTTTGCAAGACTTCTATTAGTTTATTCTTTAGCCCGACGTCTTCTTTGGCCAGATCGTCCGGCGCTTCGTTTCCTTCAATGCCTTTGTGGCTGAATATCCGGGAGAAAAACACTTCGTCGTGCGTCCCTGCTCTTCAAGACATTTCTGGAACTGTCCACGGATGAATGATAAGATCTTACCGCCTGTCATTTTACGTGTTGATGCTTAGATAAAATAAAAAGGATTGTTGTTGATGATGCATTGGATGATTTGGGTATCCATTTGGATCCTCTCTGATCTTAGATTTTGATCCAACGGATCTGAAAATCGTCAAAAGGATATGAAAAAAAGATTTTATTATATTAGTTACACCATTTATAACTCAAGAACAGCTGGACGGATTTTCATAATCTTTAATTTGTTGGGTTTGTATCTGCCCCGCATAACAATATCTATTAAAATATATTTAATTGGTCCAAAACCCGCAAAAATTGCCAATTTGGTATAAGTTTATATTGTTAGGAAGATTTGATTGATGACAATTGTAGACAGGTTAATAGGATGTGAAGGTCAATCGGTCTCAAAATATCGCGAAAATTTCACAAAATTTATTTATAGCTTAGATTATCATAAAGTTGGCAACTGTGGACGGGTAAATAGGAGGTGTAGTTCAACCGGTCAATAAAGTAAAGAGATATGCAAAAATGGTAGACCAATTAAACCAATCATTTCAAATGATTATAGCCATGTTTATACATAAACGAAGGCAATTGATGATGAAAATGGTGTTTTGTTTTTTATTTGGATGCCCCCGGTGGAACTGGGAAGACATTCCTCATGTCATTGATTTTGGGATCTGTTCGAGCTAGATCCGATATCTCGGTACCAGTTGCTTCTTCTGGAATAGATGATAAATTGTGAGCTCTATCAGCGTTAAAATGGTCGTTAAACCTTCAAACTACTGAACAACCGATATGAAACATTGCGATACACTCCTCAGCAGCCAAAACTTCAGAAGCGTCTAAAATCATCATTCGGGACGAATGCACAATGGCGCACAAACGCGCATTGGAAGCACTCTTCTCAATGAATCGAAATGTTTTGAAGGCGCAATGATTTCTAGCGGTTTACGCCAAGCACTGTCAGTCATTCTAAGATCGACTGCTGCAGCCGATGATATAAACGCTTACCTTAAATCATTCATCATGAGATGCATGAATTTCTGACTATCGGTAGTGCCCGTGTTCCGGATTGGTTTGATTGGTTGACTACGAATTTTGAGCAATTTTGTCTCAACGAGCAGCGAGCTCATCAAAGGCTTAGAATAAGGATGTGGATGACTTAATTTTCGTATTTCAGAATCAAGTCGTATTCGCAATCATTCAAACAAACAAATACAAGTTTATAAACTGAATTTGGAAAATGCATGATTGATCGAATGATCTTATGGTCAATTTTACGTGGCACGCATACGTGTCTTGCGCTCGATAACTCAAATCAAGTGTTATCCTTGCAGCATAATAAAAATCTTCATCAAGTCAAATGTCTTTTTTGAACTATTGAACTTAATTAATATTGTGCATTCATTGTATTGCGTTAATTAAAATTCATTAATTACGTTTAGCTAAAAGGTATGGTTACATTCATGGATTGTTAGGCGGTGAGAAGTTCGTCGGGCCATCTAGTTTATACAACTCTATCTCTAACCATCTCTGAGATCTGTGCGTTCATACGGGCAGACAGACGGACATGGCTATATCGACTCGGCTGTTGATGCTGAATATATTTAATTTATAGGACCGGAAATGCTTCCTTTTGGCTGTTACATACTTTTGCACAAATTTTATAAAACCAGTCCAAGTGGATCTTAATGGATATTTTTTTCTGTGTGCGAAGTGCAATCTTTACAGCTTTCCTTTTCCCAAATATCTCCGACTAGAATATGCTACAGTGATCAGGAAACTTATGCAACAGCCTTATCTCAAGGTCTGTAAAAGATACTGCTGCTCCTAACTATGCACCCATCCATCTTGAATCTATCAGAGTCTGTGCAGACGCCTGATACCCGTCGTCTTGATCAAGTTATGTTGTTTCTATAACGTTCAGTTCAGTTCTCGGAGTTATGCGATCAAATGATCTAACTGGTCACAAAAAATAATCGCTTCTCCACTCTAAATGAGAAAAATTAGAATACCCTCTAGAAAGGTCCAACAAGCAATCGTATTCTATGGCCAATTGTTCTACCTCTTCACACACATGTGCTCATTTTACGAACAAGTGTTTAGTTATGATAAAAGATTTTACAACCAAATTCAAACGGTTTGGTGTGGGACTTCTCAAAATCAAACTTGCTTCCATTAGAAATTTTTGGTGGAATTTATTTTCCCACCCTTATCTAATCTAGGTGATTAATTGTCGTTCAGTTATTTATATATACCATATAAATTATGTACATACCGCAGACAACACACACAAAACATACCAAAAAAGACAGATACAATTCGATAAAAATCCATTGCACTCAAAAAATGTCTTTAATTCTCATTCATTCATTATGTGCGATTAGCAATTTCCTGTTAATGGGAAAAATAAAAGAGTGTTTTCTCTATCAGGTGGAAAATTTATACCCCAACTTATTCCTCTAGCGGATTCGAGCCACTCAACTTGATTAAGTGTCAACACGTTAATATTGTGTTAACACCCGCCTCGCCTTTACCATTGAGAGTCTCTCTCCCCTAATGCTTTCGTCATCAGAAAATTGTTGATACAATTAGCAAAATTGTTTATAAAGAGCTGCTGCTACTGCCGCTGTTTGCTGCTGCTCTGCTGCAGAGGCACCGGTTTGACACCGGTTTAAGCCGGTCCAGGGCGGCGCTAGGCAGTCTCTTGTTACCAGGTAAACCCTCTCGAAATCTTATCACCCGAGGGTCGAGTAAGTGAAAATGCCTTTTTGAATATTGAATGTTGATGGCGATTTTCGCACGGATTTGTTAAAACGCGCCGCAAAAACGCACTTCGCACATCGCGTATACGCCGCGTGGTCCAATTTTAGCAAAACAGTGCGAGAGCATTTGATCTGTGACTTTGTTTTCGTGCCAGTTGTGAAGTAAACAAATTGATTGGAGCGCGTGTCTTTTGGCCAAATTGCATAAATTATGATGGGTCATTAGTCATGACCATTGCCCTTGGATACATCATTCGATTCTATTCTTATAATTTGTGTTATCAACATAATCAGCAATTTGCCTCAACTTTAGAATGAATGAGCCAATCGATGTGCAACTTTTTTCTAACTTTTGTTTTGGTTTTGTTTGGCAGATTGTAGCCTTATCTAATGGCTATCCATGCTGTCAACTTTTCTATGTATTTTCCATTAGGCTGACTCATAAATTGTTTTATTTGTGACTTCTTTTTCTTTGTAAACAGTTGCCGTACATTGTAAATGTTTAGCCAGAATCATCATTGTTATTGCATAAACAATTGATAAAAACAATGGAATACCCGCCGCAGGAAAAGAACCACAAGAAAAACAAAAAACAAGCACAATTCGATCTATTTTTATATGTCGAGAAATCATTTGGTTGTTGTTGACATTGGTCTTTGTTTTTAAAAATTGCTGTTTTGCGGTTTATTCAATCATCCTCCCATTTAGACGTGCTAAATGAAGCAGGAGTTAAAAATAGTGAAAATAATAACAACTGAAACTAACATACAAGACGGGATGTTTTTTGGCAATAAAAACCAAAAACACACAAGTTATTTGCTGGAGAATGATATTTTTGTTTATTTCAAACTGTGCGAATTTGTTTTGATTAGTTGTGAAACAATATATCGCGTTTATGGTCGCCGCCAGAGCGAATGGCGCACTTGCTCGTTTGTTTTGCATTTTCCATCACTTTTCGAAGTGTTTCGGTCCGAGTAGCGGCCATTTTATGTCGTATTTCGCCCTTTAAGGCTTTCAGGGACCCTGGCTTATTGAAATAAGTTTTTGAATGCAAGTAATCCCAGTCAAAGCGATCGAAAAGGCCCGTCCAAATCAAAATTTTATGAAATTAGGCGTCCTAGGAACAATATACGCAATAAGGCGATGCGTTGTGGCGCCGTCTTGTTGAAACCAATAGTTGTCCATGTCGTTAGCAGTCATAATTGGCATGACACAATCTGTTATCATAGCCCGTTAACGCTCTCCATTGACATTTTCGGCTGCTCCATGTTGCAACATCGTCTTCAAAGACGAATGGCCCTATAGTCCTAAACCCGAAGAGTCACTTGTTGTTCAAGAATATATGGTTCATGAATTAATAGAGGGTTTTTATATAAAGAAAAACAAACCTCAACGCTGATGATAATATTCCTCACAGTTTAGAAGATAATTCTAATGAAAACTCTGCTTACATCGACGCTTTGACCAACGCTTTGAGCGTGGGGTTTCATAAGCAAAAAGTAAACAAAACAAAACGGTGACCTAAAAACAGATTTTATAGTACTTCTGAACTTTATAATCAATATTGGAAAAAAATCGACTTAAAATACTTTCTTTCTATGGATTTTGTACAAACCTAGAATTATTTAACTTCTAATTCGTCGAACCTGAAACAAGAGAAGTCACGCTCCTTAGTGAATGTTTTAAAGCGTAATTGATCGACATCGTATTAGGGAAAGAATTTTGCTTTTATGGTCCATATTTCTGCGATATCTTGAAGGACTGGCGGATACTACAAATTTCGTCTGCCCCTCTTTCAACGCCCCTCAGTTTAAACTTATGGTCTAATCAGTGTTCTTATAAGTGCATTTCGACGTTAAATTTAAATGCGAAAAAGGTCCTTATAGGCAGAAGACTAATCCTGCGGCAGTTGTCGCAGTCTGCTTGGGGTTCTTTTTTTAAAAAATTGCACAAAATACAGCTCTATATCGTCTGAAAAGGCACTCTCTTCATATAGTTCCTAAAATTGGTTCCGAAAACAATTTTCCACAAAAAATGTTTGAGTTAGTTCCATGAAAGCGAAACTTATCTCGCAAAAAAACTTAAATTTACAACTCTAAATATCTTATCCATATCTATACGATTTTGGTGACAAATATCTCAGCCTATGACGAATTACTCCCGCATAAGTCAGGACACAAATATTTGGGAGTTTACTTGGATAAGAGGTTGACTTTTAGCACACACATCAACAAGCTTACCAAGTCCCTCTATGCTAGAGTAGACAATCTTTCCTGGCTGCTAAACAGCAGAAATAAGTCCATATGTACAAGGCCATAATTGCTCCTGCCTGGAGATATGGGCTCCAAATTTATGGCATAGCAGCAAAATCCCATCTAAACAACGTGCGAGTCTTGCAGGCGAAAACACTCCGTAAAATATCTGGAGCGCACTCGGAGAATAGAAGAAGAATTAAATGTCCCGAAAATATGTGATACTATTAATAAACAGGCTGCTGACTATTTAGACCGACTAAGGGGTCATCCGAACAGACTTGCCAGACGATTGTTGAGAAGACGAAGGAGGAGAGGCGTTATTATAAGAAGACGCCTAAAGAGGTTACAAATTTATGACCTCCCAACGAGATGTATCCAATGAATTGTGAATAATTTGTTACCTACTGATGATATTATTTACTTACACAGAACTTAAAAATTCTTTTTCCAGTTTCTAAACTCAGTGCTACACTTATTCTTTTAATTAATAATTTCCCTCACTCCCTTGTAACACCTACAACGCTTAACACTACTTTTTTTATACTTTAAGTAAGTTTTATGGATTATTCATGTAACAATTCAATGTAAGTTGCTCCACAGTAACAATAAAATTGAAAATATAAAACCTCAAAAAAAAAAAAACTGCAACAGTTCTCCACCTGTGAACAAATATGAAAGCATTATTTCTTAGTATTCCTCATTAACAATTAAATTAAACTTTGGAATCTCATACGACCCGTTATCTATTCTGGTTTATTTCTATTTGTATATGAATTTGTTCTTTCTTTTGCTGCCACAATTAATTTTGCCCTGTCAGCGGCACGAAATCCCCTAGCCAAATTCCTATTCCGTTACCCAAAAAGGTCTTTAAGTAGTCTCATTACTTTGATAAGCATTAATGCCGTTTGGCTTTGTCTGTGCACGCGCCCGGCTAGAGTCCTTTTCGTGGCATCTGTCTAGACTCTAGTGCTAGCAAATTGGCTTTGCTGTCGGCGATCACGTCGTACCATTGAAGACACAGGCGCGTGAGCTTTAATTGCTTGATTTTTAATTGACAATTTATTAAATTTATACAGTTATACTTAAACGTGGCAGATAGTATTTCATCACTTTGGTTATGCAGGGATGTTTAAATTCTGACCTACATTAACTTTAAACAAAAACCTTTTGTTAGTATTGAGATGGACTAAAGAATTTTGTATACTGAAATAAGAAATATTGAAGCCTGTTCCAACTAGCGAGTTGCATTTCGAATTCAAATTGTACAACATTACTGAAGAAATAAAAAATATAAAATTAAACAGTAGTATTCAATTCGCTTAACTTTTGTCATCTGATCAAAATAAAAACGTCAAGCTTTTTTAGTTGATGTGTTCGTTTTCCCAGAAATACTAAAGCCCAATTTACACGAACTAATCTCTCAGCAGAGGCAAAGGGAAGCGACAGTTGCAGTTGCATTCCAATTCAGAAATGGAACGACAACCTTGGAACTTGGTTCCCGGAGAGAGAGCAATGGAAGCAAGACACTACCGTCAGGGAGAACGAGCTTTCCATCTATACAGATGGTTCGAAAACCGAAGAAGGCACAGGAGCAGGCATCTTCTCCGAAGAACTTGCGACACAGCTCTCATACCGTCTACCAAACTGGTGTAGCGTTATCCAAGCAAAGATTTATGCCGTCTGGCAGGCGACCAAATTGATAAACACCTTGGAGGAAACTCCAAGGAACATTTCATTCTTGGTCGACAGCCAGGCAGCCATTAAGGGTCTGTCATCAAACGCTACAAAGAGCAACATAGTCCGCAGTATGGCGACAGCACTAAACCAAATTCAACAGCACTCCATCACCCTCATCTGGGTACCTGGTCACACAGGCATATCGGGCAACGAGGGAGCGGACAAATGCGCAAGGTTCAGCGCTGCGAGATATCATGACGGAAGTACAGTTGAAGGCCAGAACTAGGGCAGAACGACAATGGGACCTCGCACCCAGTTGTAACATCTCCCGATCACTCTGGCCAAGATACTCACCCAAAAGAACTTCCCAACTCCTACACTACAAGAATAGGACTAGAACTATGATAGGAGTCATAACGGGGCACTGCACCATTGGTCATACGGTCATCAGGATGCGCGTGCCCCACCATGACTACTGTCGTAGTTGTGGGAATGAGGAGGAAACAGAAAGCATTCAACATATTCTTTGTGACTGCCCTGCAATTCTTAGGAAACGCACCCAGCATCTGGGCAAACCATTCTTCGAAGACCTGGGCAGTCTGGCAAATGTGCCCCTAGAAGACCTGGCTCTTTTTGTGGATTCCTCAATATGGTTTAAATAGAGAGACTGCTCCGAACATGAAAAACTCAGCTGAGCGATCAGGTCGTGTAAATTGAGCTTAACGATTATACAGAAATCGATGCGATTTTGTACATATTTTAAGTAAACCAATTAGGGGGTGAATCTTTCTAATTAAAACAGATTGGCAATCTACAGTCTTGATACAAGAAATACAAGGTAGCGCAGCCGGAGCATGCGCGAGAGTTTCTTAAAACCCAGGGATAAAACACACACAAAAACCAGGGCCACACAGTCGTTGTTTACATTTTTGACAGCTTTCGATAGAAGTTACTCACGTTTGCAGAAAATCGGAAGCGACCATGTCAGTTCGATATACCCGAATACACCTTATAAGCAATCCAACTTCATGAGTCATAAAAATTTGCCTGGCCCAAATTTTTTCTGTTTGTAGCATGTTTCTTTTAGACTCTGTCCCACTTAATAATTTGACAAAACAAAAGTTTAAAAATGTTGGCATAGCAAATAGCTATTAAGCATTTAAACTCAATATGTGCTCAGTGTGATTAGCCTATTAGAATCAGTGACATGACAAAACTCCCACAAACAAAAGGCCCTTATCAAAATTAAGTATCGAAATAAAACTCAAAAATGTTATGGACCTATTCTCTACATTAAGGGGGCCTTCTGGTTTAGAGGGCCGACGGCTTGCTTTCGGCAGCACCTAGCACAGGAAAAACTACTGGTTACTGAGTCTAGCTTTAATTGTGCCGAAAATTTAACAAAATTAGGAGGAAACAAACGTAATATTCTTTTATAATACAAACAAATAAATTCACTCGTAGAACTAAACCATCAGTATGGAAAGCATAAACCACAATTAGAATCATCGAACCAATGCCGACTTATAGTTATTGTATCTAATATACGTTTTTTTTTTCTAAAAAAATTTACTCTGGAATCCATAGGCCAGTAATCAGAATTGTAGCCGCAACTTTAATGGTAAAATTTCATATTAAATCTCATTGTTTTATACAGTTCTTATTTAAATCGTATCTAGAAATTAGATTCTAAATCATATCAAAATCGCCAAAGCTATTTTGAACGTATGAAAACTGTAAAATAAAACGAAATTTTATTTTAAGCAATATTTATACTCTGTACCAGAGGTACACAGAGTATATTAAGTTTGTGCAAACGTATGTTACAGGTAGAAGGAAGCATCTCCGACCCTATAAAGTATATATATTCTTGATCAGCATCAACAGACGAGTCGATCTACCCATGTCCGTCTGTCAGTCCGTCTGTCTGTCCGTCTGTCCGTATGAACAAACAGATCTCAGAGATGGTAAGAGATGGAGGTTTGACATGAATGGGACTTGCAGGCAAACGTCATATCTCCCACAGTTTTATAGATAGAAGGTTTGTTCCTTCTGGACATTTTTAGTAATCAGGATTATTTATCGATCCGCCAAAGGAATGGTAAAGATCGGATGACCGGTTGTCGATTAATAAGGAAAACCAACCACTATGGGCAGCACCGGTCGCAACGGTGATGGGCAGCACTTCACAGGTACAGAGCGTTCAATTGTGATGGCTCGATATTGATTTAGACCTAGAGTTTCTAGGGCAAATGTTCTCTGAATTTACCGTAGATTTCGCTATTGTAAAATGGCTTGTAAAAATGTAAAATGCCTTGACACAGCCCTAAAAGGCCAAAGCCGAGCTCCTCTCAATCTCTTGGTTTGTGCGCTTTTATTTTTCATACAAGAGAAACAGACCTACAGTTTAACGCCAAATCCGAATGGCAGTTTGAAAAGCTTTTACATGGCTAAATACTACAAAGATGGCGCCAACAACAGTGAGGGGTGACCGGGTGTGTAAGTTTTATTCAAAGAAAAAACTTTTCATTAAATGTTTCGAGGCGGGAACGAACCCACGACCTCTTGCACAGCGGTCGCGCACACTAGCCGCTGAGCCACACCCGAGTCCGGGTGCTATTGCTAATGCTATATTTAACAATGTACTTAATTAATCCCGAAACGAAAACAAAAATTGAAATTGATATAAAAATGTTCTACTTGGTTCAAATCATACTCCTACCTAAACTACGAATTTAATAATTGGTTCAAATATTTCCGCACTTGCCGTCTTATTTTTTTCCGAGTGTACCACAAGTCTGGGGAAAGAAGGGTGATTGACACAGATTCTGCCTTTTCACCTAGAAAATTCGTTTGTCGCTCGCGCTATTTTCCTATATTCAGCGTGGCATTGCACTTGAATTTTGTGTGTATTTATGTACACATCTACACCTTATTTTGTTTTTGAGGAAGTCTCGTAGCTAATTTCAGTGTCGTTTTGTTTGTTGCTGATTTTGCCTAAAAATTTAGTCGTCAAGCGCCGCATATCAATAGCTCGAAAAGCCTCGTTCAAATTGCTGTTGCTTGTGTGGATAAACAAGTGCATAAATTAGTTCATTTAATTCATATGGCCATAAAAAGCTCTTGCTAAATTAGCGGGATTTATTTTTAAAAAATTGCAGGCAAAAAATACACCAAATATATATCACGCATACGCCGGGCTGGCTGTGTTTACTGATAAAGCAAAGTGGGTGTCTGTCTACGTCTATTACTCCAGCTTTCGCACCTTTTACTCATTGCGTCGTGTCGGTCAGCGGTCGTTCGTTTTGGGGCGAACCGATCGACAATAACATTGACTTGGCGCAAGCGCGCTCTCTCTCCCACACTCTCTCGCAAGATTTTCGCATATATTTCCCGAGGTCGGCGCTGAAATCCATTTAATAGTATTTCGGCGGGCGCAAGGAAAGCAACGTTTTACGTCCCAAGTTACTCCCATCATTTGCCAGCGGCAGCGTCAGCGCCAAAAGGCCAAAAATCAATCGTGCAACAACCAAAAAAGCAAAAAACATTTTGAAAAGAAGAATGTGAAACATTTGACAGTTTCTGTGATAAATCACGAGGAACCAAATTCCTACAATTTCAATTGATTTTGATTGAAATACAAATAAACTACCTTAATTTCTTGTGATAAAAAAAAATACTTTGAAAATTGCTATTGCAAATTTGTGATATTTTTTTATTTAGATAGACTGATTAGTTAGCAAAACAAAATACAAAATGACGCCGCGTATTATTTCTTATTTTCTGGTAAATATAATTTCATACATTTCTATTATATGTTTTGTCATTTGGTGGAGAAATTATGTAATTATTTTAATGATGAAAAATTGAAATTGAAGAACCAGCCAGTAGTTCTTTTATATAACAAGCAAAGTTTAAACACATTTAAGAGTTAACTTTTTGCTCCTTTACGGTTATTGGCAGAAAATACATACGGCTAACTTAATTAATTTAGTAGAAATTTAGAATCTATCAGCGAAATATTTTCAAATTAAGGTTCCATTTAAAAATAGTTTTTACTTATTTTGTGATGAGTTTAGCTCGAGGATGAAAAAGTTGCATTTGTTCACAATTGTTACACCAAAAGGAGCTGGATGCCTATACAGTACTGTTTCAGGATGTTCTATACAAATTTTGAAAGATTAATTACTATTCATTATTCTGTTATTTCATTAAAAAACTCATTTATTTTGATTTGCCATTGGATCTAAATAGTATAATCTTCCTGCGGAGATTCATTATAAATTGTATTCCTAGAAAACGTTCTTCTTTCTTGGTAAAACTCTACCAATACAACTTTTGAACAATCGAAATAGATTTACCAATACTGAAATTTTGCAATATGCCAAAAGGTTTTGAACAAAATTGTTTTATTTTCTGTACGACTTTCTACAAACTAAATTTGTTACTGTTTTTTCCTGCTCCACTCATTCAAATTACTTTTTGAAACTGTACCTTGATGAGAGCTTAACAATAAGTACCAAAACTGTACCGGTTCTCATACGGACTTTTAGGCTTAAAGAATTGTCGATTTCAGAATCCGGTTCTTACAAAATTATAAATATCATTTCTGGTTCTACGTTTAATTTCCAGTTTAATATCCTGCTTTTTATCCGGACCATCTCGCTCGTAAACCAAATCGCAAACCAAACTGCGAGTCGAAAACTGGTTAATTTCATCAACTTGTTATATTTTTGTGAAAAGTTCGGAATACCCTTAAACTAGCACAAGCTGATGTCCCTGTGGACATTTGTTGGTTATTAAAAAACAACCAACCTTGGCTTTGAGGTTTATAGATAGATATTTGTACCCCGTACCGAACTACATCTGTTTGGAAAAAGGTTTAGTTCACATAATAGTTAAGTCATCTTCAAAGATCTTATCTAATTTTCTAGATATTTTGTCTGGGAGAAATGCTTACAAGAAATCTTGGCATGTAAGTTTACTCTGTACGATGTTCAGAAAACTTAACAGTGGCCAACCAAAAGAAAGATTTAACATATCGGAAAACCTTAAATTACAATGGCATACCTTTCAGCTAAACTAAAATCAAAAAGCTAAAAATAGAATCGGTTGGATCTTACGTATCCAATAAATTAATATAGTTCTCAAGTTTTTATTCGCCACAAATAGGTATTTGCAAACGACTTGTTGGTATTTTCAGAAGCTTACCACAATTAGTCACTTACATGCTTGATAATGTGACACTGCAGCGCCTAAATGAAGTAAATGATCTTGGGGTGATTTATGACCATCAAGTTAAATTTAACTCCCATGTAACTGCTACTGTTAATAAGGTTAGAAGTGTTCTTGGGTTTATTAAGCGGTGTCAAAAGAATTTGACGATCCCTACACTACCAAGATTCTTTACACTTCTCTTGTCCGTCCTACACTTCAGTGTGTGGTCTCCGCAATATTCGACTTATCAAGATAGAATAGAATTTGTGCAAAAGCAATTCTTATTGTTTGCTCTTCGCGGTTTGAACTGGAATCCTGAGGTCCGTTTACCATCTTACTCTAGTAGACTACTTTCAATTAAACTTCCATCCTTATTTAACCGTAGAGTTATGCTTAATGTAATCTTCATACATAGACTTATTAACGGCGTAATCGCTCATCAGGTTGTTGCAAATTAATTCAATGTTCCTGATTGTTCCGTAACTTTCTCCCCTTATCTCTGAAACGTTGTACTACTAACTATGCCTTGCATGATCCGTTTCGTGTCCTCTGTGCTGATTACAACAAAACTCTACCCCTTAATCAATTTGGAACTTGCTCTTCCTGCTTTAAAAACCCCTATTTTAAATGTACGTCAACGTCCATATCAGCACCTGAAACTCACTGATGAGATGTAGCCGGGAGGCAAGTGAAACAGTCTGTCTGGGTATCCAGAGCTGCCCATATGTATAAAATCTTTGTTGATTTCGTTGATTATTGAATTATAATCAAGCAATTTAACGGAAATCCAAATAGGTCGCTAAGGCCCGATTTCTCAAAGGTTCCGGTTGGCCAACCGCCGGTCAAATTTGTTCCTCCAGTTGACAAGCGGTCGTCATTTGGCCTTCTCAACAGCAGTTTCATCTGATATCGATAAATTTCTATCGCTGCAATACGGTGAACAGACAAGGTCATCAAATTAGGTATTTTTGTTATGGATTTTTTAATGGTATTGAATGCTTCTGATTATATTTTTGCGAAAAATTTACTCAAATTGATTGCGATGAATCAAAAGCAATAGTTGGGGATCCTTTTTCACCTGTACGGCTTATTAAAGGAACGCTGACTATACAGAAGTAGGCCGCAGTGCAACATGCATAAGAACGCAGCGCCGCCAAGTCCTGCTAACAATCCTAGTCACTACAAATTGAATCGAAACTGTAGTTAAGGTTATGACCTAATCTCTGATCCTAGCATTAATTAATTCACATGAAGATTTTGTCAACCTGATCAAATGTGGCATCATTCAGTTAAGTTAAGTAATTAGGCCACGCAAATTCGGTTAAACTGACTGTCAAGTTGACTAACCGCACATTAAGAAATCGGGCCTAAAACCCATTTACATACTAAGAAAATATAGTTTTATATAACTGAAAGGATGGGCATTATTTAGATTGTTTTGCTATAGCTTACCTTAAATAGATTCAAATATGTTTCTTAGGCACGAATAGTTTAGATAGAACCTTAGAAGCTACTTAGGTGGATAGAAAAATAATGCAGATAAATAATGCCTAGGTAAAACGACTTAAAATCTTCAGAGAACACATCGAAAAGTCGTAGGATTGGTCTGGTTTCTAATCTTCTTAATGCTTTATAAGTCGTTAAAACTTTAGTTCCATATTTTTGGGAGTTTAAGTAGCAGAATCGAGTTGATAAAATTTGAAGGTGGACTCCGCCTTTCACTATCTACTCGCAGATTAAAATGCAAAGCTTGAATTCTCTTTTTACAAGCTGAATTGGTTATTTTTCGCTTCTAAAACGCATCTTCAGTACTTAAGTACTTTTTGAACCTTACATTGATTCAACCAGAATAGGTGCATATCGGAAAATTCAGTTCTTGGTCTAAGTCAAGAGAGCCAAACCGCGAATCCAATAGCTTCTGCATTGGTTTGCAGCCTTAGACCAATGTAAAGTTAAAATTTATTCTAATTTTTGTACAGTTTGGTACAGTCTTCCCGTTCATAGTTCTGTTGAAATGAATCTCGTAATTGGTTACAATTAAATTAAATATTTATAAGAACTTCTGTCAGAACTAAACTTACATAAGCTGACTCAATGTTTAACTTTTTACTCCAGTTTTTGCACTAAGTAATGAGGGATCATGATGACTGGGCACTAATTACAAAATGTGGGCTATTAGTCATACTTAGACAATTATTAACCCACTTTTGTTGACATTTACACAATTTCTTTAATTATTCAAGCTGTAAACTCGTGATGCAGGTCTCGAGACTTCAATTTGTTTGTTTACTTGTCTAACTCTTTGTCTCCCTCTCTTTTATTTTTAGTGCGGCATGCGCCATCCCACAACTGGCCTTAACGAAGACGACCTAAGTCGTCTCACTGGTTCATCATCTTCGACCGCCTCATGCGGCAGTGCAGCCTCAGCTTCATCCTCATCATCCTCGTCCTCAGAAAAAGCGGTAGCCCCGCAGCAGCAGCAGCAGGATGCCGTTCATCATCAGAGTCCGGAGAAGATGTCAGCTGCGGAGAAGAATAATCATTTGAATACCGTAGCCCAGCCACGCTTTAATTCCACTTATTTACCCGAAATCATCAATCCACTTGAATGGCAAAAGTCGCGCAAGCGCAAGGAGCGCCTGGACAGCAATTCGGCCTTTAGTCAGGATCGCAAATTGCAGCGCAGCAACAGCGAGGAGCTGCTGAAGGAGCCGGAAAACCCCAAAGAGGCACAGAATCCAACTTGCCGCCAGCTCCAATGTGAGGCCATTCGTCGCGTTTCCTCGGAGGACTTCAAGCGCACGGCTAGCTATGCCAGCTACTGTCGGGAAGAGTTTGAGAATAATGCCCCGACCGAGGAGAATAATGCCGGCTTGGCTAATCTTCCAGTGCTGAGCAGTGACCAGGGACGCCAGGAGACCAGTCCAGCCCGGCAGCAGCGTGAGGCTAGCGATGACAGTGAGTGCGAGCATGAGCGTCGTCGCAGTAGCGAACGTTTCTGCAAGTCACGCCAGCCACCGGTCCGCAAGTCCGGAGTGACCAAGAAGGCTAGCGGTGGAGGCAAGTATCTGCCCTCCAGACGCGATGAGCAGAGCACCTATAAATACGATCTGTCTGCCTTAAAATACGAACGCCGTGGCTTCATCAGCAGCAGGAAACAGCAGCAGCAACAGGCACAGACAACCTCCTCCTCCTCGGATCACAATGACAACAATCTGATTGACTTCCATCACCAGCAGCAGACCAAGCGTAGCTCTAGCATCTCACCCACACCCACGACCAGCTCCTCGGCCGGCAGTGATGACAGTACCCCCACCTCGGGACCATCATCCGCTCCCATCAAGGCCAAGCCACCGCAGCGTCAGCAACAGAATTTAAATCTCACCTCCGCCCAGGAGTCTTTGCCCTGGGAGCGTGGCGATGAGCCAGCTCCCATTTTAAGCCGCCGCTATGCCCACTCCCGACCTCATGCCGGTGGCAATATCGATGCTGAATTGGCCAAGGTAATGCCCTATCCCCATCAGCTGCCCAAACAGGCTTCCAGCGTGCAACTGCATGGCGATGATATGGACTGTCTGGAGCCCATGGATGCGGTGCGTGCGTTTAGCTCACTGGAGAATATGCGTACACGTGATGTCATGCAACAGGTGCTGCCCGCCATGATGGTGGCCTTCCAAACGCCCGACGAACGTCTAAAGGTTATTAATAGACGCGTCACGGTATTGAAAAAGAAATTGGTACAACTGGAGGAGTCTCTCGAACAGCGTCTGGGCTATAGACCATCACAGGCCGAGCGTTTGAATGACAAGTACATGAAGAATGCTTTGGCCGAACTGAGCAAGTTGCGTAAGGAACGACATGAGCTCAAGACTGATCCGATTGCGGCCCTCGGACTGAAATTAGGCGGCGGCGGTGGCATGTCTGCTGGCGGTCAGGAGGCGGCCAAAAAGTTGGAGCGCATGAAGGCCACCCTCAATGAAGTTGAACAGGTAAGCAGTTGGTCACGATTAATTAGCAAGTGCGAACAGACGTCAGAGAGAGAATGTTCATAAAATGATTAGATGCAAAAAAAAAAAGTTAATTTCAATTGGATTCACTAGATGAAGTTTGATTCTTAAAGCTTCCAGGGGTAAAGTGTTGTCACTGGAGCTGCAATTAATAAGCGACAACAATTGATTTACTTGAGAGTTTGGAACTTTATTTTGGATGACTAACACACAAGGTGTGCAATCAGTTTTGGACACTTTTTACCTGGGAGTTGGCTCCAACATGGGGTGAAACTTCCCTTCTCTCTGGTGTGTAGCAGCGCATTTGAGCTTCCAGTTGCCTGGATTAAAGTATAGGGGTATAGAGGGAGGTTAGCGTCTTGGTGAGACGTTGATTTCTAAAATTTCCTCTGTACAGGCAGCTGCAATAAGCACACTACCGACGGCAAGCCAGCTAGCTTAGACAATTTACAAATTAAGCGATTTCTTAAAGTACCGAAAACTAATATCGATGCTCCTGCTCGGGCGCCAATGAAAATTTCAATAAGTATTTTTGCAGGATTTCAAATAAACTAATTGAGACGCGATAATAGAGCAGCTTTTTTCTTTGCTAGCTGGTGCCAAATAACGACAAGACGAAACTTCTATTTAATAATTTGCTTATAGCATAATTCAAATGTTGCCTAATGATTATATGTTGACAAGCAAAAGCAGTATATGAGAACATCTTCAATGACAATTTCAGTGTTATCCAGCATCTTTTATATTTACTTTAAGTATCTAAATCTATGTTCTATAGTCTATCTAGAATAACAATAAGGTTTTAGCAGAAGCCTATCCACTATAATTAATAGTAATTCAGTATAAAAAAGCAACCCCCTGGGTTTGTATAGCTTTAATAGGATCCTTTAAGTTCACTCCTACCTACAAATCTTCTTGAAGTCTGCTTCCCTATGAAAACCAATACTAAAATATCAACAGGTACAGTTTGTGATTCTTGTCACAAGACCCACAAATTGAATCTATTTGTCATTTCATTTTTCGTTCATAACAAGTCTTTGCGTTGAGCACTTTCTCGTCTAATAAGTTTTCTATATTTATAACCCTTCCGGACAGGCCTTCTTCTAGATATTGCCATATTAATGGATTTATTTGCTAATGTCTCATGCCAAGAAAACAAAAGCAAAAGGCGAAAAGAAGCCCGTTGGGTTGGGCGGCAGCCATATAAGTGTCCATAGTGTATACTAGATATGTTTTGTTTTCTTTCCAATGTCTATTTTGGGATTTTTGGCATTTTCCTTTAACGTCTGAGTGCCATGTCAAATCACATCTACACAAATTGCGACTTAATGTTCACATTTTTATGGCTTTTTTTCTTGTTCTTGTACATTCCAGAATCTCAATGAGAAACGTTTGAATAGCCAACGCTCTGAACAACTGGAGGAGCTTACGCCCGATCAGTTGGTGCAGGAGAAGAGCGCCGTTCAGCATGGCCTGCTGTATTTCGAGAGCCTTTATGGCCATCCCATAACCAAGGAGGAGCGCGATGCGGCTCGACCTTTATACGATCGCTATCGCCAGCTCAAGCGTCTGGTGGCACGCACTGTAATGTTCAACGCTGGCACCGGTGCTCCAGAGTTGCCCACCATTTTGGAACACGAGGCTATGGTCTTTGAGGCAACCTCAACCCCACTTCAGTATTCATCTAATAACAGCACTGAGACCACCAATTCCCCCAGCGACTCAATGGCGCCAAATACCCTAACACAGAATGCTTCCTCCGATGAGTCGACCACCACAACCACAGCACCGGAAGCACCGGTGGTGCCAGAGGTGCAGGAGAATATAGCCTCCCTTAGCTTGGATCAGCTGTGGGAGCAACTGGAGCGCGTGCGCGATGAAAAGGCACTGCTAAAGGCCACCATACGCGAATACGAGTCCCTGTTCGAGGAGCAAAATGGCCGCAAGATGCTGAAACAGGATCGCAAGTCACTGGAGACAGAGACCTATGGGCAGTACAAGGAGAAGAAGGCCAAGGTGCGTCTGCTGCAGGCGCTGATCAAGAAGCATATTGGTCATTAGCTTAGCCATCGGTCATGTCCCAGCGTAGACTGAAAACAGCTCTCAAACACATTTTGGACATGGACTTTTATACATTCATCTGCTAAAATATTTATTACACACACACACACACACACACATACATACAAGCTAGTAGTAGTTTTTAGATTTATATTTACCATATATTCTATAATGATACATTTTATGAATATTGTTGATTCCTTATTGTTTTTTGAAAACACCTATTGAATAATACGATTAAAAAAAGAGAAGCTGCAAGCCTCAAAATTGATAGCCCAATTCATTTATAGAGAGCAAAACACATTCAGACTTCCCCATGGAATTGATGATACACACTCTACTTGTATTACAGAACGCGCTCGCTTCTCTGTAAATCGTCATTGATGTTAAAAAATGAATTTTTTTCGACTGAAAGAGTATTTTCCTTTAACTTTTCACTTTCATCCCAAATTAGTTGAAGCTAAAATCAAATATGAATTAATAATGTAAAAGCAAGAACTTTATAAATGTTGTCTATGCCATACGTAGTCACAAATTTTGTATCTTTAACAAAACCAAACTATATAAACAACACTAGACTCTAGAACTCTTGCATAGTTTTGCTTTCAATCAAACGTTTCAGTGTGCTATAGACACACACACACAACTTTTCTATGGCATTTGAAACGGAGTCGGCGGGTATAATGGAGATGAATGGACTTAGTTTGGTTTTTTCGGTTGTTGTGTAAACAAGCAATTCGGTTTTTTGAACGTATATCTCCCGTGCATAACAATATATGATACAAACATATATACACATATATATATATATATTTACAAGATAACTTACATATGTATTGTGTATTTAATGAACATACATATATATATTTACCTTTATGAGTAAAAAAAAAGAGAACATGAATTCAAACATTTACAAGAGAAACGCGACAAGCGAAAAACAAAACAATATTCTTATATGTATAACACAAGAGAGAAGAGCCCAATGGGTCAAAGATTTGTAGGTATTACAAATATCCCAAAACAAAACTGAATGTCTATACTAAATATGAAATGCAAATAAAATATATCACGTTATAATGAATAGCTACAAAGCCAAGTGTCTTTTATTTCATATTTTTTCAACACAATAAATGCAATTTCAGGAAGCTGAAGTGAAGACAACGGAATCTGCAATGAAAAAAAAAGATACAGGAGATAAGTAAGGTTAATCAGGTATGGCTTGATGGATATACATAAAGGTGTCTTAATCAGTCAAGTGTATAATCAACATAAAACATTCAGTTATATGCTTGTCAAGGTTTTGTCATCATAGAAAGGTTGCGTTCAGACTCACTGACAGGTGGCCAGTTGCTGCCATACATGTGTGAACACCTGCCAGTTTGTCAATATTCTCATTTATTTTACAAAAATTTTCTTTTTCAAGCGTTTAGATCAGTAATGGATACTCCAGAGGCCACGTTCGTTTGCAAAGTGCCCAAACAAGCACCCTCCTTGGACCCGATGTGTTAAACACAACCGCTTAGCGGTCTCGTCCGCTGCCATAACTGCGGCCTAAAACATAAAAAAATACTTAGTTTAAAAGTTTTGTAAAGATATTTATTAACAATATAGAGGTAAAGATTTGATCAGTTTGTTATATCATCAATAATTCTTATGACAGGGATAACTGTTTGGCTTTAAAAAGGTGTTCATCATAGAGTTAACACTTAAGTTGAGCTATACCCTTTTCTATAGTTCTTAACAAGATGGGAATACAATAATCTGCTTAGCGGGAACCAATCAATGCAACTTAACCGAATAAAGAGAAGGACCTCTAATGACCACTATGTGTTCATCACTGTCCTGTACTATCGGGAACTAACCTAGCTGGAAATTTTCAAACTACTTTATTTCGCTTAACAAAACAGCATTTTTGGTTTCTCAATTCGATTATATTATGGAAACGCGAACTTGGAAGTAAGGATATTATTCACTGAACGATCTAAACGATAAATTACTTTAAAGGTTACGATTTTGTGTCAAAGAAACAGATATTGAAGATATTCAAAATTTACAAAATTTGCCTACATTGATTGGAGCAATTTTTAAAGGGTTTCAATAAGATAAAATACAAAATCCGTTCGATGACATTAGGAATCGAATCTTTATACATTTAACCTTAACTACACGTATTTTTTCAAATCCCCAACTCAACATTTTAATAGTTTTTTTAGACTTACCTAGTGGATATTTCAAATCATTTAGCGATTTACTCTGCAGGAGCTGTAAAATTTAAGAAAAACTTAAGTCAGACTCGCTTAAATTGTGGAAAAGTAACAAATAATTATCGTAAAATTGTTCAGTAAATATAACCAATCGACATAATTTCTCCGACTGGGGCGGTATCTAAAAACATCATTAAATATATAAAATTAATTCCCTAATTTGAATCTCACGATCAGTTTCGTATCCTAATTATGATTTATACCATTTGTTAAGCTCTGAGGGTTCTTGTATGTTTCTAGTATTTTGTCATACTTATCGTCTCAACAAATGTAAATCTCTGCTTTATTTGTAGAATTATTTTTTTTATTTCTCTCCTTGTGATCATTTGAAGAAAAGTAGCTGAGCAGCATCTGATTGTTTGTTGACAACAAACAATTTCTGCCGTATTAAAATGCTAAAGATCCAAAAGTGTGAAAAATGGGTGCCACATGAATTGAATGAAAGACAGATGGAAAACCGAAAAACACTTGTGAAATTTTCCTTCAAAAACACGAAAAAAAAATCGGTTTTGCATCGGATTTTTACTGGCGATGAAAAAATGGATTTATTTTAAGAATCCTAAACGGAAAATCATGGGTTAATCCGGGACAACCATCAACATCGACTGCAAAACCAGATCGATTCGGCAAGAAGACAATCGCTGTGTGTTGGGTGGGACCAGAAAGGTGTGATGTACCACGAGCTCCTAAAACCTGGTGAAACCGTTAATACTGATCGCTCCCGACAACAAATGATCAATTTGAACCATGCATTGATCGAGAAACGACCAGAATGGGCCAGAAGACATGGCAAGGTACTTTTTGCTCCATGACAATGCACCTGCACACAAAGCAAAACCGGTTCAAGATACAATCAAAAGCACTTGGCTGGGAGCTGCTACCCCACCCGCCGTATTCACCAGACTTGGCTCCTTCCGACTTTACCATTATTATTGACCAGCGCCAACAGTAGAGTCGACAATTGAAAGATAATGTGTTTACCATACGAAAATAAACTTTGTTTCAGAATTGTATGTAGAAGACAAAAAATCGGCCCTAAATATAGATGAAATGCTTTCCTTATAATTTCCCTTAGTCAACTTTTAAAATCTTTGTAATTTGGAGACTTACCCAGTTAAAAATGAAAGCTATTAAGCTGTAAGCTGTAAAATAAAAGAGAAACTGGAATCAGACTTTAGTTTGCATTGTGAAACACTAAGATTATTCTTTTTTTTTCAAAATTTATCAGTATATAAAACCAATCGACATCATTTCTCCGACTGGGGCGGTATCTTGAAACATCATTAAATATTTTCATCTACGTGGGGTACTACTTATATTTCGGGAACCGGAAAAATAATATCAATAGTCAAAATCTGGTAATACGAAAATAAATTGTCATTTTTTAGCATAAACGGTCAGAATTTTGTGATGTACTAGCGCTTTTTGTATTTTTTACAGTGAGTTGAAAAGCACAATTTGTCTTTACAGTGGAAATTTCAAGAAAAAGTTTTCGTTTGATTATTTTTCACAACTTTCAACGTGGACTATCTTAACAAGAGTGTGTCGTCGAGAACGTTTATCTAGGCCGTAAGAAGCTGTTGAATCGTTCAAAACTTGGATTTGGGAGGTGCCTCAATAGGAGTGGAAAAGTGCTTCGAAAATTGGCTTGAGCCAGTCCGAAATTGTATAAATTTTCATGGAGAATATTTTGAAAAACAATAGAGCCATTTACATTTAAAAATAATTGTTAATATTTGCTGTTCCCCAAATATAAATAGTACCCCTCGTAAAGTAAGCTTTTTAGAAAGTGCGTTTGTCTAATTTCCCTTACTCAACTTTTAAAATCTTTGTAATTTGGAGACTTACCCAGTTAAAAATGAAAGATTATTAAGCGATTTCCTCTGCAGAAGCTGTAAAATAAAAGAGAAACTGGAATTAGACTTTGGTTTGCATTGTAAAACACTAAGATGCATTTTTTTTTTCAAAATTTATCAGTAAATAAAACCAATCGACATCATTTCTCCGACTGGGGCGGTATCTTGAAACATCATTAAATATATTCAGTTATTTTATTACCAACTTCTTAATGTCAAGAAAAGAGCTAACACATATTCTATTAATTGGACGGCTTTGCGACTCCCAAATCACTTTTGCAGGGTAAAAGTGGAACAAAAAATTTAGCTTTTTTTTAGTTTTGTGTGTGGACTTTAAAAATAGTTTTTTTATTGTGAAATTTTAATGATTACCTTGACATTGAGAAAGCGGCTTTAAGGGAAAATTAGAAACCATAGACTTACCCTTATATATCCGAATATATTATCCGAATTTAAACAATTCTCCATGAGTTTGATTAACTAAAATGATACAAAAAATTTCAATTTGATTAAGCAAATTTGTTCTCCATTAAATTAAACTATTTATATATATCTGATCAGACTAGTATATCATCAATAATTCTTATGACAGGGATAACTGTTTGGCTTAAAATAAGGTGTTCATCATAGAAACTAAAAGATTGATCAAGTACATAGTTGATATACTAACCTTTGCTGTCTGTTAACATCCATCCGAACAGTACGATAAGCTGAGCATCAGATTAGTTCTGCAAGTAAAAAAATTATAAAGTTTTAGTAAAGATTTAGAAAACGTTAAATGCAAGTGGAAGATAGTTTTCAAAATATCAGAATATTGTATCATCAACTGTTTCTTATGACAGGGATAACTGTTTGGCTTTAAAAAAGGTGTTCATCATAGAAGAAAAATAAAGGAATATATGTATGTTATAAACAAACCTTGGTTAGTGTCCCGCTTCCCAGTTGTCAGCCAGGGCAGAGCGCAAGGTTAAATCTGTAAAATTAATTTAATTAATCAACTTGCAAATATGATTTTCAATTCACTAAGAAGACGTCGCTTAAATGTATTCAGTCGAAAGTTTTAGCAACACAAATAATTCAGTTATATGCTTGTCTATTTAGTTTGTCATCAAAATATGAAATTTTGTTTTAAAATAAAAATTATACATACCCTAATTCAGTAGAAAATTAAGTGATATTCCCAAGAATTTTCCAACAGAGCACTGTAAAAGAAGAGAACATACCAAAATGAGTTAAAGTGAACCATAATAAATAAGAAAGTTTGATACAAAATGTAATTTTATCAGCAAAATAAACCAATCGACATTATTTCTCCGACTGGGGCGGTATACATAGAACATCATATCAAGAAATTTAGTTACATAAATTATATAAAGCAAATTCTTACCATTTAAATACTTTCTGTTGTGTGACTTTGACCATCTCAAACGCATTCTGTAAGACAAAAAATATCAATAGATTAATTTTTATTCGAAAATTCAACATTTTCTGTATGTATGCACTTTCATTAGAGTCAGACAGTTTGAAAATCAGCAAAATAATTCAGTTATATGCTTGTCTTTCGGTTTGTTCATCATACAAAGAAAGTACATACATTTATAGGCTAATGTCGTTGCTTACCCTTGACTTGATCAGATCAGCACTTCAAGCAGCCACAACAAATACGTACGAGCTAAAATGTACGACAAAAAGGAATATTAAAAACAAGTCGCTGTTTTGTTTTTAAACAATTATGAAAAGAATAAAAAATCAGTTTTAAAAATCCAATCGACATTATTCATTCCGACTGGGGCGGTATACATTTTGCATCATGGAAATATCTTGAACTGAGTTTTCATTCTGCTTGCAAAGAAACTAACCTTACTCTTTCTCGGCCGGAGAAGACCACGTGCCCATGGCTGCCGGGCGTGTTTTTTTTTTATTTCCAAAAATGTCTACATTTTAGACTGACCTCTACCGTCTTTTCTTTGTCTTCACCATCTGCAAATAAACAGTTGCAATAAGGTTATTATTTAAGAACAATTGCATTTACATATATATATTGCTCAGCACGTGGCTCGCAAATTGACTTTGCCATCAGAAAATAAAAACCAAATCAACACAGCTCTTCAGACTGGGGCGGTATACAAACACATCATTGTAGCAAAGTAGTAACTTTAGGGCACTTGGATATTGTTGTTTAAAACTTACCACATTATTTAATTTGTTTAAACGCAAGAGACGCACGCAAACACAACCTTCCATTTCAAGTCCAAAAAAGAATAGAACGCTACACCTCGGTGCAGTGTGCCTGTTCAACGCCAAAATACCGCCATTCAAACGGTCACACTCTAGTGTCAGCGGGAATTTCTAATTTACCATTATTTAGAAATAATGGGAAAAAGTTGGGAAAGTGTGCCCATAGTGGCCTTAATTAAAATTTATTAAAAAAATATGATTGCAATTAAGAAATTGCATTTTATAATGAAATCAAATGCTAAGAGTATTGATGGAGAAATTGATGGATGAAAAGAAGCAACCGGCTGGGCAATCAACAAGAAAGTACCACTATTTGAGAATACTGTGGAAAAGTTGGAAGTTGGCAAAGTGACACCTTTCAGTGTGGCCATATTGTCTGTTATTAATTTTAAATGGCGCCTAATTTCAAACTCCTTTTTTTTAAACTCCAAGTAGAATTATTTATAACTCTTCATACGCATTAATTAAGCCCCCGTAGTTCAAAATAGCCAAAATACATACATAGTGGGTCACATTTTAATAGCTTTTGTCTGATAGACAAATACTTCTATTTACATTTGGCCATAGCAGTTGTGCGCTGCTGAGCATGGTGTGGCGCCAGCTTAAGAAATCTTTGAATAAAATGGTTTGAAATTACAGGTCTTGCTTTGCGCCACTAGTTGCCATGAAGCCTCACGTTGGATTCGGTGTTAAACTGTAGGTCCCTTTCTCTTTCTAAAGAAGCGCCAATTTTTTACATAATACAAAATATGATATTTACTGTTACCACAGATAAAAAGTTAATATGCAAGTGTTTTATTTAACATTGTATTTAAAAATAAGCTTACAATTTAACATTGTAATATAATGTTTCTTTATTTGAAGACTTGACTTAAGCTTACAAATTTTAAGGGAACAGTTTGGAGCCGTGGCTACAGAGGCCTTCGGTTAAATAATATACAGTACTTACAGCTTTTCTTAGTTCTTACCATGAAAAAATTGGCTTAAATACTAATGATATGCTATGACCGCTCTTAGCTACTCTAATACTAAAGTTTATAAAAAACTCTAGTTTAAATATTTTAATATGACTCACTCAAAAAAAGCAGCATTATTCCTCCAGTTCAAATTAAACTGCCCTGCAAAATTTTTTTCATATTTATTTTGCTTTATTTAAGCATTATTCTAGATGCATTATTATAGCTCTGAATCTATTTTTTGCACTAAATATACTGCTACCAAAATGATACCAAGAAATAGAAACAAGAACTACACTAGACAACAAGAAGAAAGCGGCCCCCCCCGGAAAAGATTACTATTAGGCGAAAGGCGAACCGCAGTTCTTTAAGGAAAAGCATTTTGCTGAGTTTACTAAAACAAAGGCGACAGAATTAAATTTTGTACAAGGTTATGTTGTACAAAGTTCATTTAATTCACAAAAATCGAATTTTCAGGCCAAAAACGACCAAAATTTTGGGTGAATTAGATATTTTTAAAACGCCGCATAGTGAGCATCATATAGTTTAAAGATTATCATAGGAGAGAAGGCCGAGGGAGTCGTCAATTCCAAAACTATTGACAGTAAAAACAAATTTGAAAATGAGATTAATAAAAAAACTGTACATAGAGTTTTCACCAAAAACGGGCTCGAGGGCCGGGGGAAACACCCGGCCCTCCTCCCCTCGAGGGCCTGAACAAGGACCAGTATATTGAAGGGCTGGTGATGATTCGTGATGATTTTTGGGTGCTGAACACGAATCTGTTTTCGAAAATTGTCCACCACGTTGCGTATTTTGGTAATTTGACCTTAAAGTTGCTTAAAATGCATATTTTAACACTTTTGGCAAGGATTTAAAGCTCATCCATGTCAATTTGTTCTCTGTTAGTGGTTAAACTATTGCAGTGGCCAAGCCATTGGATAGTAAATTACATTGGAAATCTTAACATGCTGTATAAAAAAAGAGCAGCTAACCATCTGTCACAACTTTGTCGAAATCAAATTAGAATGGCTAACGGGTAATGCGAGCTACATTGTTTAAAATAAAAAAAAAGTTTAGTGGACAGGGCGTACTTTTGAGATAATTAGCTCTTGAACATTGTAGCTCTGAACTACTGTTGAATCGGTTCGAAATCGGTTCTGAACCAGCAAAATATTCAACACTATATTACCAACCTACAAACCAAATTTTAAGTTCATAGCTTAATTAACATCTGAGATATGGTTTTGAACCAGTTTTGAACCGGTTCGAAACCGGTTCTGAACCAGTAAAATATCCAAATTTTGAATTTTGTAGCTTAAATAACTTCTGAGATATGGCTCTGAGCCACTTTTGAACCGTTTTTGACCTCTTTCGAACCGGCATGATCTTTCCTGATCGTCAAGAACATTCTGTGAAAATATAAGTATAAGCAGTTAGTTGTAATAGCCTTGAAGTCTATTTCCCTAACAATTCTTTTCTTATCAAACACTTGTATAAACAATCAGCTGTGAAGGGCGTCACAGAACAATTTAAAGATAATACGAATAATAGAAATATCCATGAATAATTTGGGCAAGTGAATCATTCTAGAAAAGATAAATGCAACTATCTTATATTGGTCATCAATTGATATGCAGGGACAGGGGTGAGTAAACTCAACCAATTTAGCTGGCCTAGGGTATTTAAGAAGCCGTTGCATTGTGGGTGAATTGTTTAATACAAACAGACAAACAAATACAATTCATTTACATACATAAATACACATACACGCTGTATACATCAGCATGTAATTTATAAAAAAGAGACGCCGGATAGTCCAAAGTCCAACAAGTTACAAGCGTACACATATTTCTATGAATGTTTATAGACAAAGTTGTAAAATACTTGTTATCAATGCATAAAGAGCACTTTAAAACAGACAGACAGAGAGATAGAGAGAGGGATAAAGAAAACCAGAATGAAACGGAAGTAAATGCAGAAGTATATATGTATGTACATATGTATTTATGTATATTGTCACCGATCTTATATGTAGCTGAATTGTATGTACCTCTCAGAGAAACCATAATCAAAACAAAGCAGAAAAACCGCTCCAGCAAGGCTAAGACAGATACCCATACCAATAAACCAGACACCCTCCAGACAGATGTCGACATCAACCAAAAGAAAACCATGGAAACATATTTTATGTACAGCTCTCACACATATACGGGTACTCTCTCACACACCCATGCACTTTCATTTGTGTTAGTGACGCCTTCGCCTTTTTGAAATTGATTAAAACTAAAACAAACGGCATTTCGTTCTCAGTCTGATCGCAGACATCGCGCAAAACGGTCGTTCAGCTCTTGTCGTGGAATTGTTAAAGTGTTGAAAAGAAAGAAAACCAAACAAAAAAAGAAAGAAACCAGAGTGAAAAACTGTGTCAGAGCAATTGCAATTCCAAACTCAAGAGGGAACGAACCCAAAACTATTGAAATTGATTAAATTACATTAACAATTTAACGTGAGGTAGGTCTCATCTGTTTAACCACTAACCATAAATGTACACATATGTACAATACACTAAATTAGTTACAAGGTCATCTTTGTATATAGCCACTTCCATATACTTTATAACCCTAAATCAAATCCAACAATTTATTGGTCAGAAATGGCAAAAAATGGCGCTCGTTATCAGCCGAAGCGCTGAGGTGAAATGTTTTGAACTGCTAAATGCTTGCTAATTGATAATATGCACATCAATAAAGCCATATTTTAAATTAAGACGCATTTTCCATAAATTTTGCAAATTTGATCGATTTTTGATCAGCAAAACAGTTGTTGTTGGTCATTGATAAATAAATAAAGACCATAAAGGGCTCTAGAAAATGTTCTAGTTCGGTTCATTGGAGCTGAACGAAACCTCTAGAACATCTCATCTATAATTGATCCGACAACCCGTCATGAAAATGGTGGATTCCTGTATCGGTATTAGCCTTCAATTTGATCTACTTGTGACCCCCCTTTGTAACCTAACCAAAAAATGGTAGAAAAATGATTTTAAAAAACCAAAAACAATGTCTGATTTTCTGAATTCTAAAACTTAGAAAAAGGGATCTTTTAAGGCTCAGCAAACACGTGGAAGCAATGAACCGTACCGTTTTCCTATACGGAAGCCAACTCGGTTCAGCATTTTGTAAAGGACACCATGTCTGTGTTCAAGCAAATTTGCATTTCTTACTCCCAAATTCAAATCATAAATTCTGATATCAATGAACTGTTATCACTAATTGCTTTGTTTGTCAATTTGATCGAATTTAAAATCTCGCCATCTCCCTCTCACTCTCCACTTAGTAACGCCCAAAAAGCCAATCATCACACCATACACAAATGCCACGCAAAGACCACCAAAACAACATTTCAGACTTAATAAATAAGTTTCGCATACTTATGTATTTTTAGCTTTATCAATTTTGTGTTTCTTCGGAGGCTCGACACATACAAAGCAGAAACGAGGGTCGCATCATGGATAGCGTAAAATCATTTTTCGCCAACTCAAACAAAGAGAACAATCTGGGACATCAGCAGCAATCGAATGGACTTCAAACAGCTGGCATTACAAATCGCTGGAATCTCTGGAATAATACATCATCATCGCATACGGATCCCAGTACTGGGAATTCGGCAATTAAAAATACCAACCATTGCGATGCCAAACGCAAGGATAGTGATAACTATTTCTATATAATGTAAGTAACAGAAGGATTTTAACACAGAAATTGTGAATAACTTATGGTTTAGGCTTGTACTTGGTAAGGTAAATGTCTGCAGACTGTACTTATCGCTCACTTCAGCACTGTCATAACTCAAATAAGTCCATTTTGTGAAAATCGCGTTAAAAGTTCTAAATTGATTTAGCATAGCAAAAATAGTTCAATTAGTGTTGACTCAATTTGTGAAATAATTTAATTGGAAATATGATATCTTTGCGTAACATAACTGAGATATGTCGCTTTTGCTGGAACGTGAAAATGAACCTGTAAAATAATATACAGACATTATGTCATCTCACTCAGAGACTATAAAAGATTTCAATATGAAATCTTTACACAACATAGAACACGATGCAGGCAATATTTCTGCATCATTAACTTACAAGTCCTGTTTTTTGAGTTATGACAGTGTTGAAGTAAGTGAGCGATATGTAAAATTTAGCAGAGCTATAAAGTTAGGTTAACAAATGAATCACAAAGTGAACTCAGGGCGCCTTTGATGGCTTTATATCAAAAGTCAGCCCAAGTTTCATAAAAAACAGTTGTCCAAAACCTTGGCTTCCATTTTCTCACTTCCAGTATGAGTAAGCCCTAACGAATACATACTGCACCTTTTTACATTCTCTCTAAGTACGAGCACAAAGGCATGCGCTTGTATCGGTGTATTTTTCTTTGTCAAGAGTCAAGTGAGAGCAAGAGCGGGAACCTCTCTTAAGCAAACACATTCTCTGAAAAGCAAGCACCATATTTGTATGTACATAAATTAGTACAGGTTAAAATACTGTTTAAGAAACTAATGGATCACTCAACAGAATGATCAATATCAGTCCGTACCTACTTAAAACAATCCCAAGCATTTTCTTAAGGGTGGGTTTATGGGATAACTGGCAAAAAACAAAAAAAAAAAAAACATTAATCACAATGTTCAGTAACATTTGAAGTAGGTGGTTGCCGCGGGCGGGTTTTGTTGGTATTTGTTTTTCCGGTTTCTCGGATTTTATATTAACATTTGTATACACAAAACATGTTAAAAAAATGAAAAAATCAAGTCTAAAACATATTTTTGATAACTTGTGCTGCAAAATTGTTGTTTTCCTTATAAAATCTTTCATTATCAGATGTTGGAAGTAACATATGGGTTATCAAAGTTAATTTGTGAAAAAATCAATCTTATGGTTACAACCAAATTTTTTTTTAATACTTTTAGACTTTCTATCTTTTGTCTTTGAAGGTTAATATTGTTTTAGAAGTATTAACAAAAAAAAAAAAAAATGTTTTTCTGGCTATAAAAAAAATTCTTGTGTAAAAAAATTAAGATGAAAAAAATTTCTTGATCTTATTTCATGTATTATTTATGTATTTCAGTTGATAGCAGGTTAGCATTAAAAAAAGAAAAGTTTTTGAGTAAAATCACTACTGGCCGATCACATGGGGTCGCGCCATACAATTTCAGAAACCCTTTTTAACTTTTTACAATCGAGCATTCATAGCCGCAGCTAGTCGGTCAGCTGGAACGCTTTTAAATAAGGTAAATTTGCCGAATAAGTCGAATGATCAAATTTTGAAAGTAAGGACAAATATAAAAATTATAAATTTTATTTATTCCTTCCATTTCAAATTTGATTAAAATAGTGGAAAAATGGGTAGTTGGTAATATATGCGAAGAAATATAATCTACGGCAAATTCTAAGAAAATTTTCCCAAGAAATCATAGGTCTAACGTCAATTCCTAGGTCTTGCCTAGCGAGGTCAAAATTAACTATATGCATTAAACTGTAACACAAATATTGGGCCACGGATGTCACTCGAATGAAATTCAAGTACCGTTCGACAGAGGCTTTCAAGCTGAGTACAAGTCAATTTTCCATTTCTCTAGCGCGTCAAGTTTTTGAGAAATCGATGGTCAAAGTTGTAAAAGAACCCTAAAATAGCGCTTTTCAAAATTTATTAAAAAGGCATCTTAATCGGAATGATGCGCTTGAAAATTTATATGCATAGAGGAAACTTTACCCTTTGGTTTTGGGGACCCAATAAACCAAATTCCAACACCACAAAATTTAACCACATATTGGCCTAATTCAAAAATCACACAAATTCCTGGTTGTTGGTCCAGGAACGACAAAAATTTGTTGACCTCGTTAGGAACCTAACATATATGATTTTGACCTCGGAAAATTTCAATTGATTTTAAAACTATGGTTTCTTAGAATTTACGTTAGAATTTCGTTTCGTATACTCTTTGTTAATTTTTTCTCATCCATACAAATTGACCCGCCCTAATGATCATTCTTTTAGTTAAATTTTCATGAAAATTTGTCCAACAAATATTTTTCTGTGGGACCTTAGACTTAGGCTGGTCTAAGAATCTAATTTTTTTCTTCCCCCTATGTGCTTCCAATTTTCGCACATGAGAAAGGCGGACCTACAGTCTAACGCCGAATTTGAAAGGCAAAGTTTGAGAAGCTTTTTCAGAGCTAGTTATTTCAAAGCTGGCGCCAACAGCTTGTGAAGGTGACCGGGTGTATAAGTTTTCAAAGAAAAAACCTTTTCATTACAAGTCTGCATACAAAATTTGATTGCTTTGTTAGTCTCATACTGACTGGCGGACATGGCTATATCGACTCGGCTGTTGATGCTAATCAAGAAAATATATACTTTTTGATATCGGAGATGCTTCCTTCTGCCTGTTACATAAAATTGCACGACTTTAGTATTCCCTTTTTCTCTACGAGTAACGGGTAAAATTATAAGATCGATTTCAAAAATGGTTGAACGATAATAAATGGAACAAACTTTACTAATATTACTTATTTTAGGTCATAGTCTTTAAATGCTTTTACCCCATAGAAAGATATACTTGATTTTGCAAACGGCGGCAAATGTCAATTCCTATTTGACATACAGAATACACTTCGATAAGCGATGAAATGCTATTCAAGAAAACAAATCCGGGACGCCTAATCTCTCTCTTATCATCAGGTTAGAACGATACTACTTTATGGGATCTTTAATAAACAACCCCTAGAATCTTGAGCTCTCTCAAAGCATATCCATCCAGAATGCAAGTACCTATCGAAGTAAGTTCTGGAAAAAGTGATTGAAAACTAGGCCATAATGCGCTATCAGAACCAAAATGTTTCATTCATAAGAAATATTCGATGATTACTGTAGCGCAAACTTGTTTATACGGATAGCCAGATGGAAGAGGCGTGACGTCAAACTCTTCACATATGACAAAAGCCAAGATAGAACAACAGATAAGCGCTATAAGCTAAATAAGTGACAGGTAACTGAACTGTCAGTTATTCCGGCTGTAGCACCCCTTGAGTCTTTCATTTTTCTAATTTATAATCCAACCATCCGAAAACTTTCTCTTGTCTGTTTTCCAAGATAAGAACTTATTATCAAAACTTTGAAGTGTTGTATCTTGTTTATATTTTGGTTATTCTTTTTTTTTTATATGTTCACCTATTTACGTCCCTAGAAACCTCTGGCTGTGTTTACTTGATAATGAATTCGATTCCCTTATCAGTTTACATACGAATTCATATGTACGTAGACCTCACACTTTGATAAACGTACATTGGCAGTAAAATTAAGTAAATTGAACAATTGTACATAATGCCCAAAAACCTGCAAACGTTCTCTATTGCCTAAGTAAACCAGTTTCGTGGTTACCTTGAGCAGCACTTTAACTCTATGCTCAGTCAACAAAGCTTTTAAGAGTAAGCTCAAAGTGCCTAGTGAGACATTTTCGTTTGGATTACTCTAGAACCTGTTTAGGGGTTTGCCACTGTTTCATCGTCAGTAACAATTTAGCCAGATTTGCGTAAACACCTCGTGTAAAAGTCCCATATTTAGAACATGAACTGGGGCGGGGAAGGCCCAAAAATAAACTCAATACTCAACGGGGCGTGGGCCTTTCATATAAAGTGCGTGATTCAGTGGGACAGCTACAGCATTGACAACTGATCAGCAGAGAGGAGAAGACATAAGAAGCTGTAAGCAGTCATAAGGAGGGATTTTTCTGAAAAAACACAACTCATCCAATAATTCTTTCTCTTTACAGGTGGCGCGCTTGAAGATATCATTACAAGGATAATGTCAGCACAGCCCCCCAATAGGATTAAGACCACAACTCTAAAGTGACCTGCAGCAAATATCTGTTGAACTTTATTAGAAATATCGGAAAGCTGTGACAAAAGCCTTTTGCCTTGTTGCGCCATCTCCCTGCAATCCGGTGTTTAGTGATATTAGTTATTTATTTACTATAATTTACAACATATACATACAGTCCGATTGATTCGCTATATCTTTATATGGACGCGATTACTTTGCTTGGCCTCATTCACTGGCTGATCTGCATGATATTGTTCGGGCCTTTGATGTTCTTTGTCAGCGTTTATTTACCCGAAATTCCAGTGCGTTATGTGAAGAGTCTGAGGCAGCAAACATAAATGATACTGTAACAATAATACAGCAACTACTTAAATAAGTCCTTGGTACATAGAATATTAAAGCCAACTAATATGATATTGATGTACAGTCGCATCGATCGATATACAATTAAAATTATGTTTACATGTGAAATTGTTGAAATTGTTTTTATTTCAAAGGAAATATGGATATTACGGTCAAATATGAAAACGAATGGAACTAATTTATTTGACTCCAGAGGTATACAAAGAGCAGAAAATAGATCCACTCAAAAAATCAAAAAATCAATTAAAAAACTCTTTTACTGTCTCAGACATTTAGATTTACGTATTCAACCTGTTCTTAGATTAGGTTGTCACCAAATGTGTTAAAAATCAGTTACAATTTAGTTATTAGGGAGTGCTTTCAAAACTTATGTTATTGTTCAGACGATAAGTCTGTCAAAATAATGGATACATTTTTAAACAAGAAACCCTCAGAAACTAACAAATTGTATAAATCATTAAATTGCATACATTTAGTACGTACTTATATGTAAGAATACTAGAGTCAATATGACAATTAGTTTAATAGTCTTAATAGCTAGGCATTCTTGAAATTTCTGAATTTTTTCGCAACATTCCAGAAATCTTATGCAGTGAACAGTTATTGATAAGGAAAAATCTGAGATTCTTTAGTGTGGTATTTAAAAAATCAAGCAGTTTTAAAGCTATAAAGCTGAAATTTTGCACAGTCGGAACCGCGCAAATCGGATGGTCACTTCTTGTAGCTGCCATACAAATTTTTTTTAATTTTGAATTTTCACACAAGACATAAGCTTATAAATTAAGTCAGTGGTCACATAAGTTTCAAGTGTATTTAAACATCGGCATTGAATAACAGCTGTTTTATTTAAGCACCTGATTCAAAGAACCCCTCCTGGTGGCTGCAATTCCAATCAAATTGTTTCGTATTCTAGAGCCTTAGATATACGAGGTGTGTCAAAAAGTATCGCGAATTTTTGAATTTTCGCGGGTTACGTATATTCGTATTTCGATTTTTTTGTGGCGTTATGTTGGCACTCATGTCTCTCACTTATGCCGACAAGCTCGGCCATTTTGAATGTTCACTTAATTGTTGAAAGCTGCTTTGCTTGCAGTGTTTTGGATCGTCTTCGATTTTTACCTATTCAAAAAAATGGATCCAAAGAACCTGTATAAATTTTTGTGAAAAATTCGAAATTAAGTGCGAAGTCTTTGCCTGTGAACTATCAGTCCACAAGCTGTCTCTCCATGCCAGCAATGACATTACAGCTTGGGAATTCCAAAGCAACATGAGTGCAAAAATCGATGGCTCTCTCCGCTTGTTACTTCCCCCCAAACACCCCTCTCCCATAAAAAACAAAACTGTAAAAACGGACTCAAAGTTATTCTCTCAAATGTGCTTGCTCTGCTCTCTCAGTTTCTTTACCTCACTCTCCTCGCCTAAGAACACCACACTGAGAACGCATTAAGCTCAATTTCAAGAAAGGAATTCTTGAAAATGCAAGAACGAATATAATTTTTTTCCAAAGCTTTCGTACTTCAATTATTCGTTCTGGTTTTTTTTTCTAGGTGAAGTTGTATTGAATCTTTGTGGATGTGCGGAAGTCCTTAGACTTATTGATCAGTACATTTATTAATGGTATTTCATAAAATTCGAGTAGATTTTGGCACGTTGCTTTCGCCTTTTATTCTAAAATTATAAAGTTTCGGCTAAATGGCTATGTAAACAAAAAAAATTTTAAAATAATTCTATCTATAAGATTGTGGGAGATACGTGGCAAAAATTGAAAATAAACTTGATCTGCCTGCAAGTATCCATACATGTCAAACATCTACCGCTTACCATCTCTGAGATCTGTTTGTTCATACGGACAGACAGACAGACGGACGGACATGGCTATATCGACTCGACTGTTGATGCTGATCAAGAATTTATATCAGGGATTAATACCGAAACTATTTTCGGTTCCGGTACAGGTACCGGTACGAACCGAAATGAATGTTTCGGTAAAAGGTTCTATTTCGGTTTTGAATTTATTTCGGTTAGAGAGGACGTATTACAACTTGCAGTGTATCCAAATGGAATAAAAATCACCCATAACTAGATTTTCGGCTTGAAATTTAGTTGTGGCCACCTTAGTTGGTACTAATATGCTTACAATTTCGCGAACTGAGTCTCACACTTTTCAACTGAATTACTTATGTATGTACGTATGTATGTTCATGTGTTGGTATATTAGTAAAGGATACTCTACTAATACTGCGATAAGAGTACTCGTCTAACAAAGAAAGGATCGACAATTTGAACATATGTATGAAAAAATTTGTATCGGTTCTGGTTCCGGTTCCGGTACGTGATTTGAAACGGTTTATTTCGGTTAACGGTTCCGGTTCCGCTACCGGTATTAATCCCTGATTTATGTACTTTATAGGGTCGGAGATGCTTCCTTCTGCCTGTTACATACTTTTGCACAAACTTAATATACTTTGTGTACCTCTGGTACAGAGTATAAGAATATGCCAATGTAAAGGACGTTTCCATTGAAAACCACAAAGTTTTTCTCATTAAGACTACATTTCAGACCTTCCTAAATATAGACTAAACAAAGGTTCGACTTCGACCAAACTTAGTGGAATCGCCAAATGGTCATGATTTTGGTCTGTTTTCTCCGTTCATAAAAATTGAACGGTGGTCATGAAAAAAGTAAATATTTTAAAACTTTAACGATTAAAGTCCCCATAGAGATTTTAATTGGCGTGAAAGCAAAGAAAACACGCGAAGAGAGAAAAAGAAGGGCTAATAAATTAATGTCCATTCTCATTCCGTCAAAAACAGACGAAAAAAATCGAGTTTGGGTGGTGAGTCGGTCCGGGTGGCCGAGTCTAAACCCATATGTTAATGAACTGAGAAAATGTGGGCTTAGCAGACTATCGTCACCAAATGGTCACGATTTTGGAACATTTAGAACTCATTTTTTTTCTCTGTGTATGACAGCTATAAGCTATATTCATCTGATCCGGACGGTTCCGACAAATGAGCAGCGTATTTGTACCAGAAGACTTCGTTCTAAGTTTGGTCAAGATAGCTTTAAAACTGACGGAAGAAATAGCATAAAAAGAGACGGTCGGACAAACGGACAAGGTTTAATCAACTTAGCTCGTCATGTTGATCAAGAATATATATACTTTATGTGGTTGGAGATGCTTTTTTCTATGCGTTACAAACATATGCAAAATTTTGATATACCCTCTGCAGGGGCTTAAACACTGAGACAAATAAGAGCTTAAGGGGGAAATCCAAAAGGCCCTTTTAATCCCTTTATAAGCGCCCTTTGTTGCTGCAGCGCCCAACACCTGGATTAAGCACATTCCTCTCAGTTAACATTCCAATCCAATCGATATGCAAATGGTAGCCAGGTGCGTGAGACATTGGCCAATTTCTATAGAAACTCAAACAAACAAAGCAATCGGAAAGGCAAAACTCTCTTTTGTTCAAATATTTTATTACATAAAGTTTTGTTTTGTGAAACACACAGAAATTGTTTAGCTCACATTTTCCACCAGCCTGGCCATATTTTTTTTATTAAAAAATCAAAACAAATTAACAACGAGCCTAAACTGTGAAATTAAGTTGTTAAGGAAGCGGAAGTTATTCGCAAAATGCCAGATGGAAAGGGGAAAGGCGATGGCAAGCATAACAAGGGAAAGGTAAGTGACACAACGGATTCTCCAAGCACATTACACAACAATAACACCGCCGCACACATCCGAACGCTTTGAGAGCTGGCAACGTAGTGGCAACTGAATCCTTGGCTGAAACTAGTCCTTGCCTATTTTTGTATTTAAAATTTTGCGATTACTTTTTAATAAGTTTTGCTCAAGCGTAGCCAAAAGTTATTGAAGCTCTGATGGAACTTTGTCACGAAACATAATTTGCAATTTCCGCTAGGAGGGGCGGGGGCTGGGGAGGATGTGTGTGCGTGCCAGTGGATCAGCGCGGTGCAATGTAGTTACAGCTACCAATACCAATTTATTTGGATTTGGAATCCGTAGGGCTAGTAATAGGATGTGGGGTAACGACGCTATAGGGGCTAGAGTGTCGAATTCCCATCAGTTTCAACGCAATAAAAGAGTCAATAAATTACTCACGAATATGGCACTAGGCTCACCTTTCTTTGTTTGCCATTTGGATGGCCATTAAAATAAATATGCATTTATGTAAGGAATAATGTCACCAAAGACCCAACATTTACTAGATAACGCAAGGAGCAGGGAACAAATGAGAAATCTTGGAATAGAACAAGCCTCTGGGGAAATATAAGAATACTGGCGTTCGTTGGATCGAGTTCTTCAATGTCCTTTTTTTGGTGGAAGCCAACTCCAAGTATTTTATCTACATTTGAGATCTTATATCAGCTCTCCTAAGTACGTATATTTCACACACTTCATCTAGAACATGTTTCTGTCTTTGCTGTTACCCAAGACGAGGACACCCTTAATGGAGTTGTGTGCAATTTGTTTATTCTTAACTCACCAGCCCGGATATGTCAATATGCCTCAACCCACCTGTGACGTTTTGGGGCAGAGACGTCAGAGTCGGCAAAAAAGTTTTCGTGAAAAGGCCGCTGACATGGTAAACGTCATCGGCTGTGTCTTCAGCCATATTTCATGGGGTTTAGATTGTTTGCTCTAGAGCCTGTCGTCGCAAGGTTTCAGTTCTGCAGCGCTTATCCAACAGTTTACACGTACGTACGTGGTTACCTTTTTTATTGTTCATTCATAGGCCAAGATGTGGAAGCTTGCTAACAAGGCCATGGCGGTATATTGACCATTCAATTCGTATCCGTATCTCCAGCCGTATTAGAAACTAGAAACTTAGTGCAAGTTGCTTACTGCAAGTAGAGAACCAATAACTGTGACTGTGTGCGCCTGTGTGTGTGTGTGCTTCTGTGTGTATGACCTGTAAATATTTTTGTTAACTTTCTTCTACAATCTTGTAAATACAACATACATGTGTATATATATGTACATTTGTAGCTCTTTCTCTACCTTGTAGCTGTATGTAGAGTGTAGTAGGTCCCCCCAAGTCGTGTGTACAGTTTAGTCGAAAATGTCTATGGCTGGCGCAGCCGTATTGGAGGAGGAGGAAACTGATCCACAGCAGCTCGAGGAGGTAACTGTATCGGTCCCCCCCTCTGGCCAGTCAGGCCCGGCGGTTTGTGTTCAGTCCGGGTGGGGAGCGAAATAGTTAAATAAGATGACCTTGCTAAAAAAAATAGCAATAAAAACTCTAAAAAAGGGTCCTTTAAAATGCATTAAACATTTCGCAAGCACACTAACAAAATACTAGCAAAGGTGTTTGCGATAGCACAAGGTAAACGTAAAATCGATCTTCCCTTAATCATAACTTAATCGGCTTCTGAGTGAATCTTATACAACAACCTGCCTTGTTCTTGAGTTCACAGATTCACGAAAAAACGGATTTTTCAAATTACAAAAACAAGGCTAGTAGTCACAAAATGTAACTGAATCCAGAAGGAAGCATTTCCGAGCCTATAAAGTATTTATCTTCTTGTTCAGCATCAACAGCCGAGTCGACATAGCAATCTTTGTCTGTCCGTATGAACGCACAGATATCAGAGATGGTTTTTATACCCTTCCAAATGGTATTATACTTTTGTCCAGAAGTTTGTAGAAATATTCATTTCCGACCCCATAAACTATATATATTCTTGATCAAGGCGACGAGCTCAGTCGATTGAGCTTTGTCCGTCCGTCTGTCCGTATGCTGTCTGTTTCTACGCAAACTAGTATCTTAGTTTTGAAGCTACGGATCTGAAATTTTGCACAGAGTCTTCTTATTCCTGCACGCTGCTAATATGTCGGAACCAACCGGATCGGATGACTATAGCAAATAGTTGTCATAGGAACGATCGGTCGAAAAATAAGTTTTAGTGACAAAAACCTTTTTGTTTTCAATGGAAACGGCTCCAAACTTTGTATCTATTGTTTTTTTATCTTTTTTTTACAATTCTACTAAGTTTAATGAAAATTTGACCTCTATATGATATAGCTCACATACAAAAAAAAAAATGGTCTTTAAAATTGTCTTTGTGAGAAAAACTACTTTGTTTTCAATGGTACCGTCTTAAAATTTGGTTTTTGTTTGTTCCATGTGCTATTTCCTAATTCTACAAAGTTTTGTTAACATCGGGTGACTATAGCGTATAGCTCCAATACGAACGATTAATCGGAAAATGGATCTTGGTAAGAAAAAAGGTTTTTTTTTAGTGTTAGCGCTATTCTAAACTCGGCAATTATGATTGTTAAATGCTTTTCAAGGAATTTTCAAAATTTGGTAGATATCGGCTGACTATATCTAAAGGCTGCCGTAGGACCGATCGGTCGGAAAATGGGTCTAAGTAAAAATTTTGTTTTTTTAAATGTTCGCACTCTTCAACTCGGCCAATATTATCGAATATTAACGCTAAAAAACAGATTTAGCAAATTCGGTCGAAATCAGAATATCAGAACGATGACTTTCAAGGGTATTAAAACTTCAGCATAGACGAAGTAAGCTTAGCCTTCTTGATTTGTTTACCCTTGCAAATGGTATTATAGATTTACCCAGAAGTTTGCAACGCATAAACATAAACTACAGTGTAAAGTAAGTAAAATTAGCTTGTCAAGATGACACAGCCCCAAAGGGCCAAAGCCGAGCCTCTCTCAAACTCTTGGCTTGTGCGCTTCTAATTTTAGCACAAGAGAAAGGGACCTACAGTTTAACGCCGAATCCGAACGGCAGTTTGAGAAGCTTTTCATGGCTAATTACTGCAATGCTGGCGCCAACAGCAAAGAGGTGTGGCCGGGTGTAAAGTTTTTATTCAAAGAAAAAAACTTTTCATTAGATGTTCCGAGGCGGGATCGAACCCACAACCTCATGCACAGCGGTCGCGCACTCTAGCCGCTGAGCCACCCAGCCACACTACAGTGTGGTCCATTTAAAAATTGGAATTTAATTTTGCTATAAAAAGGCTCTATATTTTTCAAAGGTTGAACATTTATTGGAAAGGTTGGTTCATGTCATTTATTTACGAAAAACGAATTCGGTCAATTGACCACCACGGCTGCCTTGAAAGTAGCCCATTTGATCCACCCAATTTTTGAGAACATTTTCAATTGTTTCGGCACGTGTGTCAGCAATAGCAACTCGTATCTCGTTCTTCAAATTATCAATTGTTTCAGGATTGTTTGCATAACAGTTCTCCTTGAACGCTCCCCAAAGATAATAGTCTAACGGGGTCAGATCACAACTTCTTGGCGGCCAATTCACATCTCCATTTTTGCTGATTATTCGATTTTGGAATTCGATGTGGCGTGCACTGTGTGGTGCGTAGCGCCGGCTTGTTGAAACCAAGTATCGTCCAAGTCTTCCGCTTCAATTTTTCCGAAGAACCAATCACTAAACATTGCGCGGTAGCGCTCACCATTCACGGTAACGGTGGCTCCTTCATCATTTTCAAAGAAAAAAGGACCAATGATGCATCGAGACCAAAAAGGGACACGTGGTAGGTGCATTTTCTTCTCGAGGACGATATGCGGATTTTCTGTGCCCCAGATGCGACAATTTTGTTTATTAACATAACCACCGAGGTGAAAATGTGATTCAATTGGCTTTAGCTGCTGCACCAATTGAACTTTGTATGGTTTCATGGCAAGGTCTTTATGCAAAATTCGCTTCAAAAAAGTGCGCGAAATGTCCAATTGTTGAGATCGATGGCGAGTTGACGTCGATGGTTGTTCACGCACATTTTCAGCAATCGCAGCAATGTTTTCAATCGAGCGCACCGGACGAGTACGTGAACGGGTTGATTTATCCACCAACATTCCAGTTTTACGAGCTCGCTTCACGAGTTGATCCACAAATTGAGTTTTCGGAACATATTTTTTTTGTTCAATGTTTTTTTAAAATTCTGCACAGTTTGAGTAGAGGACTCACCACTTTTGAAATATGTTTTTAATATTTCACAACTTTGTTCAAGCGAATAGCGACCCATTTCATAAATGTCAAAGATTCTACTAAATATTAGACGCTTTCCGAATGACATTTGAAGCTTTTAATTATGAATAGTTCAAATTCCAAACACTGAATGGACCACCCAGTACTTTAGCTTGCATTCTTCTGGGAGTAACCTCGTACTTGTCTTAGGTTTGGTGGGCTTTGCATTGTCAGTTCTGGGCAATCAATTTGCCTACAGGTCATAACCTAACCTAACATAGCTCCCCTTTTCCCCCTTCGTTTTTGAATGACGCAAATGGCACCCGAAGGCATTTGTTTTTATGTATGCTTTTATGTATACTCCATTAGTTGTGGTCAAGAATCTTAACATTGAAGAGTGATGGATATGTGACCTAATGACATAAAAATTTGAATATTTTGAACACTTTTGCAAAGGGACTTATGCATAGTACATGGGACTATTTGATTTAAAATTGCTTATTTTTATCAGTCTTGTTCTCCATTTGTGATTTAAAGACCAAATCCAGTTCAATAAGCGGCTTTAAATCAATTAATATTTGTGGAAGTGGAGTTGAGAGCAAGGATGAATATCTTTCCGATCCAAAATAATATCATTTATTTGAATTGATATTAAATAATCAATTTTGAGATTTTCTCTACACATCAATTTACCAAGTAGGTCATATCGGAGAGCTGTTTGCTTAGTTGGTTTACTTAAACCCGGTTGGAAACCTGATATCTCTTCTCTTTACTATGTGGAACTAAGCTTGGAGTAATCTTTATTCAAAAACTAATTCATGTGTTGCGAATATCCGCATCAGCAAACTTTGCTATCGATTTTGATATTATCCTTTCTTATTTTGCTGTTGACGAAGTTTCGGAAGCTTGTCTCTTTCGTGTTTATAAAATATCACACATTTTATTTGGGCTTTTACTGAACCGCCGGGCCTGTGTCCTGGCATCATATCAGTTAAATTTTCAACGTGCATGCCGCATGCTTGTTTTCTTCTCTAGATAGCACCACCTACCTCCAATATCAAAATCTGTGCACCATTTATTCGCCTAATTGATTCCCAGCCGAGTTCGCCCGAAGGTAAGTTCGTTTGCCTCTGATTCCTTTGTCCTGCTTCCCGTTTTTAGTAAATTTTATGCCACACCTTCAACTATATATGGCCAACAACACCCACATACCTATACTGACTTTTGGTCGGACCACAAAAAACCTTTGAATTCCTTCCTCCTTTAAATAAACACAGATCAGAACGTCAAAGGCCAAGACCGAAGGCGGAGGTGGAGGCGATGCGGATGACTTTGATGCCTGGATGAAGTCGCGGCAGTTGCTTAAGCCAGATGACCAGTTAGATCTTACGGAGGCTGAGCTAGCCGAAGAGGTCACCAAGGTACTGACGCCCACCAACACAAATGTGGTGCGCAATTTGGTGGTGTTTAGCTTCAAGGAAGGCGAATATGTGCCAGCTCCACTGCCGGGCAATACGGTAACGTTGATAGGATTTGCTGGCAATTCCCTACATGTGGACTCGGAGGAGGCACGTATTCAGATTGAGGAATCCGATCAGATTGGTTATCCCTTGCCCATGCCCAATTATTCGGTGGTGGAGCAACGGGATGCGGAGCTGGCGGATGGTGAAGAAGGCGAAGAGATCGAGGGTGAGGACGATGATGATAGAAAAAGTATAACCGAGGATAAGCAGACTGCAGCTCCGGAGGAGGAGGAGGGCGAAGAGGAGGAGGAAGAGGAGGCTAAGGAAAATGCTGAGAATGAAACGACCGCTGCCGATGATGAGGAACCAGCTGAGGCTCAACCGGCGGCTACAGCGCAGAGCAAGAAGAGAAAGCTCATCAATCAGTTTAACTACTGTGAGAGAGCTGCTTTAACCTTTTCCTATCCCAAGAGGGTAAGCTCTTGACCTGAAATTGATGTGTAAACCATATGCTAAGACTTTCTTCTTTAGAGTGTCGACACACAGACTATACCACCTCCTCGCTCGCAATTTGGAGCCAATGTGCTGCAGTGGGTGATCTACGACTCGTACCTTCAGGACTTTGAGGAACAGCAGAAGGATGGCACCAAGCATGCAGATCGCAAGCGTAGCAGCATTCGCCATAAGAAATTTAAGGATAAATCAGCCATGGCCGAGCAGTTGAATAAGAAGTATCTGAAGTGCTGGCAGATCTTGGAGCGTATGATCAATCAGAATATCTACGATGATATAGCCAACGATTATCGCTACTGGGAGGATCCGGCCGATGAGTTTAGAGATGGCGAGGGCAATCTATTGCCACTCTGGAAGTTTCAGTATGAGAAGACCAAAAAGATGAGCGTAACGGATATCATTTTCAATCCCAGTTATTACGATCTGTTTGCCGTTTGCTTTGGATCACGTGAGTTAAAAGTGGAAATTAATGGCTTCATTTCTTTATAAGACCTAACCAATTTTTAGATGATTTTATGAAGCAAACCAACGAGGGATATCTCTGCCTGTTTACTGTCAAAAATCCCTCCTTTCCGGATTACATAAGTGAGTAACTAGTCTTAGAGCACGAACACGAAGCAGCACGAACCAACACGACAAAACTAGCACCCCCACTACTGTTGAAAGCGGTAATAAACGTATTCCCACATTCTCTTAGGTAGTTTTACACACACTATAAACAGTCCAAAAACCAGAAAGAAGGAATTGAAAATGTAGTTTCGTGTCGGTACTTACTCAGTTCCTTTATTGAATCTTCTTTCCAACTAGTTCAAACCGATTGTGGAGTCATGTGCTGCGATATACATCCCACCTATCCATTTCTGGTGGTAATTGGCCTCTATGATGGCAATGTGGCCGTTTACAATCTCCGTGAGGATTACAAAGAGCCGCTGTATGTGTCCAAGGGTGTCAACTGTAAGCACGGCGAATGCGTTTGGCAGTTGAAATGGGGTCCGGACATGACCGATGGCGAGATTAACTTCTATTCGGTATCCTCTGATGGTCGTGTCTTCAATTGGATTCTGATGCAAAACAAACTGTGGGTTACCACCATAATTACCTTATATCTGAACGAGGGTCTGGTAGATGGTCCCGATGGCACCAAGGTTAGCCTGAAGAGTGGCGGCAGTTGTATGAAATTTCACCCCACCGATCCGAGGGTATTTCTGGTTGGCACCGAATGTGGTTACATCTACAAGTGCAGCACCGCCTTCAGCTCGAAATATTTGATGACCTACAACGCTCACAACATGTCCGTCTATCGCATCGATTTCAATCGGTTCAACTCCAACATCTTTGTGTCTTGTGGCGGTGACTGGCGTGTAAAAGTCTGGGAGGATATGCGCGCCGATCCTTTGTTCATTTTCGATCTAGGCTCGGCCGTGGGTGATGTTAAATGGGCACCATACTCGAGTACAGTATTCGCTGCTGTAACCACGGAGGGAAAGGTGCATGTGTTTGATCTGAATGTGAACAAATACAAAGCCATCTGTGTCCAGGCTGTGGTGCCCAAGCGTAAGAACAAACTCACGCGCTTGGCCTTCAATGAGAAGCTTCACTTTATAGTGGTGGGCGATGAGAAGTAAGTACTGAGGTACCAAAAAAAATATCACAATGGATTTCTAACTCTAATCCTTAACAGGGGCGTCACCACCTCCTTGAAACTATCGCCCAATCTGCGTGTCATGGTCAAACCTCCCAAGAAGCAATTGTATTTGGATCAGACCACATTACAGATATCCAAGCTGGAGAAATTGCTGTCGCTGGTTAGAGAGCTGCCAGAGGGCAATATCGAACCAGATACAGCCACCACAGTTCGCAGCTGAGATGCCTGCCGTTTCCAGCTCAATTATATTTTGTCTCAAATAATTACCATTCCCTGGTTAAATGTATTGTATATTACACATAGAGATTGGTTTCAAATAATCGTAGTTACATGTACTTAGTCGACTTATTAGTAATATAATATTCTATATACGAACACACGGGTGAGCAAAACTGATTTTTTTAAACAAAAATTAATTCTCTGCTTCTTGAAAAATCAAGTTCTTATAATTTTTAAATCAGAAGGCTTTGTTTCTGTTAATTCATTCGCTGTACAGCAAAATCCCTGATCACTGTTTTAATTTTAAGTAATTTTGTTTATAGATAAAAAGAGAAATGAGTAGGTAGCCCCAACTTAAGCAAAGTACAACGCTGGCCAGGGTCTTGATGCGAAATATGGTTGTGTCGTGGGGGAAAATGTCTTTAAACTATTAAATAGATAAGTTAAATTTTTGGGACGGAACCGAAACCTAAAGCTAAAACTAAATTAGATTGAATGGGGATTGATTTTCAAATTTGAGGTCAGTTCTAGGACGGAAAGACATTGACTTGAATTGGGTATGATAGCGATAGAAATGATTTCATAGTACTAGGACGGAAAGACATTGACTTAAATTGGGTATGATAGCAATGGAAATGAATTCATCAAATTTATTAGAAGCAGGGCTCCAAAAATATCGCTCGAAATTTCGTACTTATGGTAGAAAAAGTTATTTTCATTTGGATTTAATGATGAGATATGCTCTTTAAGTCTTGCTTCAACAGACCCTTTACTTAAGGGTTAAAATTTGGCGGAGCTAGATTATTCAGCTCAGATCACAAGGATTTTAGTTGGCGCTATATGGTTTGACTTGTTCAGGCCTGTTCCCGTTTTAGATTTCATTCAAATCATGCGGAATCGGAATTGTTAAATGTTGCCGTTTCCGAAAACTGTCAGTGTTATTCAGATTTTAACTTAAAATTTCAATTTATCTTCATTCGACTTTTTTGATGGCTAAAAGTTTTCACCAAATGCTCCAATCGTTTCTGGAAAATCAGAACTTCTTCCAAATCCAATCAATAAAATTCGAAAATGGGAACAGACCGGATCGTGTATTAAATAAAAAAAAGACACAAGGGGGTCCTCTGCCTTTGGGATTATTATACCCTTGCAGAGGGTATTATAAAATTGTCCGGATGTTTGTAGCGCATTGAAGGAAGCATCTCCGACCACATAAAGTATATATATATTCTTGATCAGCATGACGAGCTGAGTTGATTTAGCCCTGTCCGTCCGTCTGTCCGACTGTTTCTATGCTCTCTCCTCTGTCAGATTGAAAGCTATCTTCACCAAACTTTGCACGATGTCTTAGTACTTATACGCTGCACATTTGTCGGAACCGGCCGGATCGGATGACTATAGCATATTTCGGTCGAAAACCTAGTTTTAGTGAGAAAAACTTTTTTGTTTTCAATGAAAACGTCCTTATCTTTAGCATATTCTTATTTGATATATTTTTACACATTTCTACAAAGTTTTGCCAAAATCGGATGACTATAGCATATAGCTGCAGTACAAATGATCGGTCGAAAAAGAAGTTCTAGTGAAAAAAATACGGGAAAGTTAACTTCGACTCCGCCCTTGCAGCTTCCATTGAAAACAAAAAAGTTTTTCTAAGACTACTTTTTGGACATTACTTTTCTATGGGATCTATACTATATAGATGTCTGATTTCGATTAAACTTAGTGAAATCATGGAAAAGCATAATACACTGTTTATTGCGAAATTTGGAGGCGATCCCATTTAAAACAAAAAGTTTTTCTCACTAGTCTTTTTCGAACGATCATTCATACTGCAGCTATATGCTATAGTCATACGATTTTGATAAAACTTTGAAGAAATGTGTCCTAAGTAAATAAACTAAGTGTATGACAATAAAAAGGACGTTTTCATTAAAAAAAAAAATTTTTCCTCACTCGAACTAGTTTTTCGACCGATCGTTTCTATGGGAGCTATTTGCTATAGTCATCCGATTTCGATCAAACTTTGTAGAATTGGGTAAAAGTATATAAAATAAGTGTATGCCAATGATAAGGACGTTTTCATTAAAAACAAAAAAGTTTTTCTCACTAGAACTAGTTTTTCGACAGATCTTTCCTATGGAAACTAAGAAATACGTACTTTGGAGGCGTTTCCATTAAAAACAAAAAAGTTTTTCTCACTATGACTAGTTTTTCGACCGATCGTTCCTATGGCAGATATATGCTATAGTCATCCGATCCGGCCGGTTCCGACAAATGTGCAGCGTATTTGTACCAAAAGACTTCGTGCACAGTTTGGTGAGGATAGCTTTAAAACTGACGGAGGAGATAGCATAGAAACAGACGGACAGACGGACGGACAGGGCTAAACCAACTCAGCTCGTCGTGCTGATCAAGAATATATATACTTTATGTGGTCGGAGATGCTTCCTTCTATGCGTTACAAACATCCGGACAATTTTATAATACCCTCTGCAAGGGTATAAAAACTTTTTTGTTTAAAATAGAATCGCCCCAAAATTTTGTAATTCTTAGTTTGATATGCTTTTCCATGATTCTACTAAGTTTGGTTGAAATCGGACATATATATAGCATAGCTCCCTTAGAAAAGTAAGGTCCGAAAAGTAGTCTTAGAAAAACTTTTTTGTTTTCAATGGAGGCTGCAAGGGTATAAAAACTTCGGACCCTATTTTTCGGGGGTGTCCTGGAAATCTCTAGAGATTTTGGCTTCGGCTGGTTTGCAAATCGCTAGAGAAATGCGTCGGTGTCCCAGAACTTCGAGAGATTTCGTTTTTGTCGAAAGTATAGTTCGAAAGTCGAGTTCGAAAGGTGTGTGTGTTTAAAATTATGGTACTACTACAAAAAAAAGTGATGTTCGTGAAATCGCTATTGGTTGGTTAATGTATTGGCTGGTTTGTTTATTGGTTGGTTTGGCAAAATCTCCCAATAAAATACGAGAGGTTTGAAACCAACCGAAAGAGATTTCTAGGACACCGAGAACTGGTTTTGGGTTGGAAGAGATTTCTGGGACACCGCCGATTAAAACGATCATTTGCAAGGGTATTAAGGCGTCGGCACGGCCGAAGTTAGTTTAGCCTTTCGTTTTTGTTGAGACGTTCACTACGTAATTTCGTTTGATGACAACAGCTGATCTTATTGAATTTTTTCGCAGCCAACTTCACACTTAACCGCTTTATCGTTATATATTTGAACAGCTTATAAAAAATTTTGTTTAATTTTTGGGAATAGTTTTTGTTTGGTGCCCTATTAATTAATGGAATAGCGAAAACAGAATTTTCGGCATATTTTTTTCTGTTTTACTATCAAAAGGGTAAAAATGCAGTTCAAGCAATTCGAAAATTATGTGATGAAATTACGCCAATGCCAAAATTGGTCTGCAAAATTTCGTTCCGCCAATTTCGATCTTGAGGATGCACCACGTCCTGGAAGGTTTCTTGAAGCCGATGTGGATAAAATAAAGTCGTTGGTCGATGCAAATCAACGAATAACAGCTCGATAGATTGCTGAAAGATTAAATTTTTCCAACGCGACCGTTCCCAAGCCCATGAAACGTCTAGGACTAATTTCGAAGCTGGACATATGGGTTCCTCATGTTCTTACAGAACGAAATTTGCTCCTCATAAAAGCTTTTGCAGCTTGAATGGGATGTGCTACCGCACCCACCATATTCTCCAGACTTGGCAGCTTCGGACTATTACTTGTTCCGGTCTCTGCAAAATTCTTTTGATGGGAGAACCTTCACCTCAAATCAGGACGTCAAAAACAGCTAGGACGAGTTTTTTTGACTGCAAGGATCAAAAATTTCATGAGCGTGAGCCCTAATGATAGCAAAAGGTATTTTATCGGAATTGAGTATATAAATTATCATAAAATGTTTTAAACAATAAAAAAAAATCGTGTCAATTTGCCTTATTAAAAAATCGAAATTACTTGGTGAACGACCCAATATATATCATTTTACACAAACTCATTCTACTCTTTACACACTTCGTACAGAATAAAAAAAATGACAAAACTCTTAACTATGATCATTTTTGATTCAACGAATTAAAGTTGTTATATAGAAATAATTTATAAACGGAATAGTTTAAAAAATGTAAACTGATTGTTTTAGCGGGTTTAGCATATTTTTAAAGAGATTTTAATACTAGTAAGCCAAAGTAAATGTGCACAACACTATATGTTGTGCTGACTCTTTACGTTAATAAAATCAAAAAAAAAATCACATTCAATTCTAAGATGTTTTAAATTATTATTCAATAAGTAGCTAAAAATGTCAGCAAATCAAAAAATTCAGTAAAATCGGTTAAAAATATGCAAAATCCGCTGTCTACTCATTACAGTTCCACAAAACATAACTAAACCAATACCATTTCTGAAATAAACTGAAAGAAACCTACCTTCCCGAATATATTAAACTTTAACTGAATAGCAGAAAATTAGTTTAGTTTTGAATCGGTTTTGCTCGTTTCCTTGTACATTCTCCTATGGAACTAATCAACTTAACCACATCGAAAGGAACTCACAACTAAACAAAAGATCACAAAACAAAAAGATCACATGTATATGAATTATGATTTATGCTAATTGCTCAACAAAATTCAAACTAGACCTACGAATTTTAAATCCTACTACTCATCTATGGCCAAATCCTCCGATTTGACTTTAATTCGCTTGGCATCCAGATATTCTAGTACATTATTGGGACACATAATGGCCTTGCCCAAAAACAAGACCGTTGACATGGGATGCAAAAAGTCGGCGGCAAAACTCTTCGCCTTCCAGCCAAAAAAGCCGCTTGCTCGCACCTCAGTTCCACTCATCTCATAGGGCAACAGATTGACGCCCACTTGATTCACTTTGGAGAATTGCACACGAAAATAATGACCATCGGTGGCCTTAATCCAGTAGAAACCCTCGTTATCCACATAGGGTTTAGACTGTGACTTCTTCATGGCATTGGAACGCTCCAAGTCCTGCACATTGAAACTAATGTCAATGTCATAGGCATCGGGCGAAATCTGATTGGTTTCGATGGCGCTCTTCAGAGCATAGTTGTCCAGCCAGTAGCGTATGCCTACATTTTCGAACTCCTCCAGCACATGATTGAAGGTGGTCTTCAGTTTATCCAGACAGCAGGGTGGCGTGTGCTTGCCCTGATACGAGTAAAACGGACGATTGTTGTAGACGGTACCAATGCATGATTTGGTGGTACGTTCGCAGCCAAAGAGATCGATTTCGGTGACTTGGGGTAACGAAAAGTTTGACGAAGAGAACTGGCCATCAAGCACTAGGTTATGTGGCGGCCAATTGCTCTCCCTGACCAAAGGAGCTTTGGTGGGTACTTTGTGAACCCGGCGGACTATGCGCTTGATTTGTAGTTTCTTGTACATCTCACGGAACTGACGTCGACGCAATTCCAAGCGTCGTTGCTTGGTATGAAAGGAGGCAAAAAGACGACGACCCTCCTGAAAGGATTGCGGGAACACAGTCGTCTGCAAAGGTAGAAGGTGGAGGTGAGTTGTAAAGTTGCTTTAGTTCAGCGAAAAACTTACCGTTAGGTTGGCTATCTTTGCCTGCATATAGAGCATTTCAGGAAAGGGTAAAGCAAAGGGTTCGGGCATGGCACCCAGTGCCCCCGCATCCATCAGTATGGCATGTTTCTGCAGAAACTGTCAGGGGGGAAAGGGATATCTTAAACAGTGTTCCAGTTAATATCCTTCACTTACCAAATCGCAGTGTAAACTATCGTTGCTGGCCACCAGCTCCAGTGTCCAATTGGGCAAGTCCAAGTTGATTCTAACACAGCTGCTAAAGGACTTCAGATTACCAGCGAATGGTACTAGAATCAAACGTTGCACTGTTTCTTCAGCTGCCACCGGTGCACGTGGCTGTGATGGCTGCTCCTTGGTCACAACGGTATTAATCTCGCGCAGAATCTTCTGCAGCAGATTCTTACTACTCAGCCGTACACTATCCGGCATTAGCAGAGCATATTTGGTGCGAATGGCCATCAAAGGATTCAGTTCCTGTCGCGTATGTCTTACATCAAAGGCCAGGCTCATAAACCGTACCGTTTGCTCCTCCCCGTTGGTTTGATTGCGTTCATAGCTAATCGGTGGATAGGCATACTCAACGCCTCCTTCCTGCAGCACCAGTATGGGCATGTTGGGTATGACATTCAGTATACTATCAATGCTCGCCCTTAGATCCTCCTCAAAGTTGTAGTGACCATAAAACACTATGGTAATGGACTTGCGTATGTGTTTATAGGCATTCCGCACCTTCTCCTTTGGCGTGAGTTTGGGACTCTGGCTTTTTGGTGCTTCGCTACCAGCCAATACCCTACTTAAACGACGCCAGAGTAACGTGTTCCAAGTGTAATAGAAGAATATCAAATTGGCTATGAGGAAGACCAGTAGCAGCAGCTTAACCAGGCGCAGGCGAAATACCTTCATGGTGCCTAAATGTATGTATGTATGTTTATATGTGCACTAAGTTCCATCTATATGATTGCATCTCCAAGACTAGGGCATGCATACGCCAGGACACTAAGCCTAAGTTGCATTTTAAAATCACTTTTTCTAAATTTTACTATTGTTTTTGTGACTATTCCTTCTTCTTCCTAAGCTATGCGGAAATATTTTCTTCGTCCCTGTAAAAGCTTTGGCTATGTGTGAACAGCTGACTTTAAGGACTTTCCAGTATAGTTTGTAAAAGCTCAAAAGCTGGCATTCGATTATGAAGCTTTTTTTGTATGTGTTGTTGTAACCATTTTCAACCATCCACCCTCTTCCGGTTTGCTATTCGAGCTTGTCAAAGGACATGTAAAGCTTTTATTCTTTTTAAACGTATATTCAACATTTGACTATAATTAATTTATTTGAGCATGTCCAAAAGCTTTGATAAACTATTTACTGACTATGAAACCAGAGAGATGTTTCTTTTTAATGGATAAAATGGCCATATTGACGATAAACGTTTAGTTTTAAGTCCGTTAGCGTCCACTTGGAACACAATTTTTGTCTTTTTTTGGAAAAAACGGAGATGAAAGACTAAACCCCAAACTGAAACTTTTATCAAAATATAGGTATCGGTACATCCCAGAACCGGAACCGAGTAATATCCCGGTTTTTCAAGACAAATGCAATGTCGCCTAATTGGCCACAGTTAAAGGACCTTTTAGTGCTATCATCAGCAGGATTCCACTTAATGTATAGAATACGAATGTACGCTTAGTTTGCGATAATTTGTGTTCTTACCAGTTGGTGCATCAGAATTTTTTGAAAGGAGAATTCATCTGAAAATTGACAATTGTGAGACTATTTAGAAAAGGATGAAAGTCCGGCTGTCCGAAATAATACGCAAGCCCCCTATTTCTTTTTTCGAATCGCTCATAATTATGCTGAATCTCAACCATTAAAGCCCGTCATTTAGTAAATCGTCCCGACTTTTACTTACATCTGTACGGAAAATTATATTTCCGAACTTTAAAATGTAAGGCAGTACGAAGAAATGCCAAAACTCCATTATGTTCCCTTATCGCCCTTAACTCCGCTGAATCTTAATCAGGATAATGTGCCGGTTTTTCTTAAGAGTGGTAAAAAATGAATTTCTGCGGACTTTCAAAGGTACGGCAGTCTGGGAAATGCCCAAAATCAAATTGCTGTTCTTGAATCTCCCAATTTAAGCTGAATCTCGAACTCTTTAAGACAAACTTTTACGGCCCTTTTATTGCGACAAGCTGGGTCAATTGCGCTTTGTCAGTACGTCTGTCTGGCAGAGCGCGCTAAATAAATAGTGAAAAACAGAAACAAACGCAGCACAAGCGGTCTCTCACTATGCGGAACACTTTTTCTCGCACCTCATGTGTTTCCTGTTACGTGTTTTCGGTTGAGCAAAACACACGAGTCGGTCATCCGACAACCTCCGACAGCAACTGTTTTGAGCGAGCGCTCACTAAACAACTGTCTGCAAATGAGCAGAACACAATAAGTGTCTGCGAAAAGCGTTGTTTGTTTTGTAAGTTTGGTAGGCTCGTTATACAGACACACACGAGCGCAACACACAGTCAGGCAAACATACGCAAAAAACTGTTTGGAAGTTTGCTCTCGGCAAAAGTGTCAGTAACTACGTTTATGCTAATCGATTGCTCAATGCCAAGTGAATTCAATTTAAGAGAAACTTACATACAAATTAATACAGCAATCGTGAAACATTAACGTTTACACGAAAACCGAGTCGAAAACCAGAACAGACATTTTGTAACCTTTGCAGTTCGTATAATTTATATAAATTTGAAAAGTTTTAAGTTTTTAATTTTAACAGTAAGAAAGCGGTCAGCCCAACAATATGTACTCGACCAACGAAAGTGTATGGTTAGTTTGAATTTTGATGCTGCAGTATTTTGAAAGACAGCCGAGGCTGCAGCGATTACTTTTTTGCTCAAACCTCGAGTATTATTCATCCGATCTTCAATTTTTTGCGTATCGCTTTATAGTTGATTACTAAATGTGTCCATAATTTACGAGCCTTCTATCCTCTAAACTGACGCACATATGATGTTTTTTCTAAATTGCGTGGGCGGGAGGGGGCGTGGCCAAAATTGAAAATAAACTTGATTTACCTGCAAGTATAAAAAGTATTTGTCCCATACATGACGAACCTCTATCTCTTACCATCTCTGAGAGTTCATACGGACAGACAGACAGATAGACGTGCATACGGACGTGACGTACAGACAGACGTGACAGCATACTATATAGCTATCCGAGCATTGCAATATGGTCAGAATGCACAAAAACTCGAAATAAAGTCCAAAAATTGAGATATCGGATTTAAATTTGGCACAGATAATGTTTAGACTAACAGCCATGCTTTCATTTTCGCATTCGCAAAAGTTTTGAGATTTGAAACCGGATTTTCAATTTTAGACCGATTGGCCCACGCCCACCCTTACCTCATACTAGATTTTAATATTGAACTTTCTCAGCAACGCTTAATATGGAATATCTATTATAAAGCTCCAAATAGTACATATTCCGATTTTTAAAAAATATTGTTAGTATTTATTATAAATGACATCGGTGAAATAGACCTTTTTTTAAACAATTTCCAATTTTTCTATTTTTTTAATAAATCTTAGAGGATATTATATCCTTCATTCAAACATATACAGAGGGACAGGCAATTCCTATCTCGTGTGCATACAAAATTTCTCTAAGCGTGCTCTGACACACATAGTATAAGCTGTACAAGCGCCGCTGCGTTGCGCTTACCCGAACTGCTACGAAATTGAGAGCAACTTATGTGCTGCTCAAACACCAATGCAAAAATGTAAATGTATTTTTACCTGCCTCTGATATACCGCCACGCTCCCGTTTTGGCATTCGCAAAAGTTCTGCGATTTGAAACCGGTTTTTCGAACAAATTGACTCTCCAAATCACAAAACTTTTGAGGATGCGAAAATGTGTAGCATGGGTGATACTTTAGTTTTATTCTCCATCTTTTAAAAAAGCCAAAGGATCCTGCTTAAGGACCCAACTGACTATCAAAATCGGCGCACGAATCACAATATTTCTTTACTCTTGAAGCAATATTTACTTGAAAATATTTCGAAATGGGGCAGAAAGAAGCAGACGGGATAAATTACATATTAATCTACACCCTTTTTTAAACATCTTGTCATTTTCAGTTTAGTTTCGACGAGATACGATTACATTTGTTAAATTTTCGTAAAAATAATACACCAACAACAATTAGACAGACAATATCACCGAATCTGACTATACAACTTATATTTGGCATACCTGTACGTGTATTTTCCATATTTCTAATTAATTATATCATTAGATAAGCCACAGCTGACGTGCAAAGTCAATCAAAATATGCCATTGATTTTCGATAAGTTAGAGGTGCCAAAAAACACTGACTGCAGCACAAAAGTTTAACCGATGATCTTACATTTTTTTTTAATACAGATTTTTCTATCAAACCTGATTTTGAGTTTTAAGACCATCAAAAATCTGACATTTTTTGGCACTCTGACCAATGTGGATTGGAAACCGGCCGGTTCCGACAAATGTACAAAGATTGGTCAAGATAGCTTTGAAAGATATTTACTTTATGGGGTCGGATACGCTTTCATCTATAACAACCCAAATGTCCAAGCCGAGCATCTTAATACTCTTGATTTTCACTTAGCCCAGCCAAATATAAACTTAGATTTACAATGGGTAGCCTTGCTGGATTCCTTTTGAAGTCCGTTTTGATTATAAATGTTGTTTAACGCAGCCAATTTTGTAGAATACTGATAAGTTCGAGTGGATAGTAGATACCGGCCTTGCTGATATCTACTAGTTTTGGGTTGTTCATGAGTGAGTGAACAAAATTGATTTGTTCACTAAACTAAGCAAGTGAACATGTTCTTCAATAATTGTTCATTTTTGTTCAGTCAAAGATTTTCAGAGATGTTCTTGTTCAGTTGTTCACTTGTTCAGTTGTTCTTGTTCATTCGCTTTTGTTCTGTGAGCTTTTCTTGTTCAGTCAGAGCTGTTAATTTGTTCTTGTTCAATCACCCTTGTGCTGTGAGTTGTTCAGTCAGAGTTGTTCAGCTGCTCTTATTCAGCCGCTCTTGTTTTGTGAGGTGTTCAGTGAGCTGTTCAGTGGCTTGTTCTCTAAATTTGATAACTCTTCAGCTGTTTTTTGTCCGCGTGTCTGATTGTTCAATGTAAGCAATATGCTGGTGGCAACCATTTCAAAGATGGCTAACAAATAGGCAACATTCTGCACTGTGACCAGCAACAAAAGATTAAAATTAGTTTGAACGATCGCTAATCGGATTAAAATTAGTTTGAACGATCGCTAATCGTCCAGGTGAACAACAATTGGAACAGCACAGATCCAACGAAACGGCCTACAATTCAAACCAATACTGAACAGTTGATCAACTGTACAAGTGAACAACTGTGAACAACTGAACAAGTGAGCAACTGAACAAGAACAAGTGAACAACTTGAGTGAGTTGACTCACTTTGAAAAAAGAACAAGTGAACATATTCAGTGAAATAAAGAACCTTTACCCAACACTAATATCTACATATATTGGTGTTTCCATATTGATTAGACTTGGCAGAGTCACAAAACGTATTTTGAAATTTAATACTTTGATCAGTTATCAAGTTTATCAAGGCTTCTGAACACCCTCATCGTAATACTGCATCTTTTTTTTTATAAATATGTTAAATAAGATTACAATTGAGATCGCCAGCTTTAGTCTCCATCGACTCGCCATCCTATTTTGCCCATTCCCGCAAATAGCAAGGGAAAAGGCACCTCATCGTTGGTCAATATCTGTGGAGACGGTGGACGTGCTTCACCTTCGGAAGTGCTATTTAGCCAATAGGTGGTAACAGTTCCCTTACCCTTGAGCTCCACATCGCCACGTTGTTCCATTTGGAATGTGCCAAACTTATCCAAAATGGCTTTGGTAGCCGAGGAGACATGAATCTTGCCTGGCTGGCCAGTGCTTTCCATGCGTGAGGCCGTATTCACCGTATCACCGAAGAGACAATAATGTGGCATCTTTTTGCCTACAACGCCGGCACACACAGAGCCCGAATGCATACCAATGCGTATCTGTATCTTATAGTCCGGCTTGTGTCTCAAATTAAAGGAACTCACGGCCTGAAGTATGTCCAAGGCCATGAGTGCAATCTCCCGGGCATGCTTATCGCCATTGGGTTCGGGCAGACCCGATACCACCAGATAAGCATCGCCTATGGTTTCCACCTTGTACACATCATAGAAGCCAATAATCCGATCGAACGTGCTGTACAGATCATTGAGAAAGTTGACCACCTCCATGGGACTGCTGCGGGCACAGAGCTCGGTGAAGCCCACAATGTCGCTAAAATAAATGGTCACACTGCTAAACTCCTCCGGTTCGACGAGATCACCAGCCATGAGCTGTTGGGCCACAGGGCGTGGCAGGATTTGATATAAGAGCTCCTCGGTGCGTTGTTTCTCCAGACTCAGCTGACGTGTCTTGTCCTCCACCAGGCTTTCCAAGTTATTGGCATACTGTTCCATGCGATTCAGCAAATCATCCATTAGATTCTCGCAGAAGCCTCTGGAAACAAGAAATAGCTGCACTTTACTTTTAATGTTGGAGCAGAGCTTGAAACTTACTTCATGATGGTGCGTATGTTGCTGCGTATGGCGGAGAAGTCAGGGCGCTCCTCCTGATTGTCTGCCCAACATTTCTCCATTAACTCGAGCAAATCGGGTGGACATTCTCGCTCGCGTATCAGCGGACGAAATGGTGGATACTCGCACTGACGAACTCTTTGCAAAATGGTATGCACATCCATCTGCTGGCGTGCCTCCTGATAGGGTCCACCACGATTAACAATCTCTTCCAGAATAATGCCAAACGAGTAGACATCACCGCGTTGAGTGGCCGGACAACAGCCGGGTATGGAAGTCAGCGGCAGCAATTCTGGGGCAATCCAAAGGAGCTCTGGAGAAAGATTGGAATTTGTAAAGATTTAAGTAAAGAAGTTAGCTACTTACTAATATAGTAATTCTGATCCCTGACAATATCCGAGGGGGTGGTCAATGTGCTTAATCCAAAATCCGATATCTTTAAGACAAAACGTCCATCGATGAGACAATTGCAGGAACGCAGCTTACCATGAGCAGCCACATCACAATTATGCAGATAGCTCATACCCTTGACAATGTCATGGATCAGCGACATACGAAAGTTCCAGTCCAGCTCAATAGCCTCATTCTCCAGCACATCCTTGAGACTACCTCGCGAGCAATATTCCGTTAGGATCAGCACGGTCGGTCGTGGCAGATCAATGCAGGCGCCCACAAATCTCACCGTATTCTCATGACTGACATCACGCGCCTGCTTAATCTCCCACAGCAACTGCGAAGTGAGCTCCACTTTCTTGACATTCACCTTCTTGATGGCCACACGCTCGCCCTTGAATTGGCCAATTGTGGTATACACCTGTGGCGGCAACGAAGTGAAGCTGGCTATGGAAGCACGTCCGGAATGTATGCCAAATTGTTGCAACGAAATGTTCTCCACATCCAGACGTTGTAGACCACCCTTCGAGCCAAACATACCGCCCATTTCGATGAGCACATCGTCGGGTCGCACGCGCCAGGACATGTTGTTTAGCTCCTTGCTAAGTTTCATTTGTCTAAATTGAAGAGTAGCAAAAGTTAATGAACTTGCAGTGGAGTAAAAACTTACTTTTGCAACAGGCAAATGACCAGAAAGACCAGTCCAAGGAACAAGATTAGCCCAAATATTGAATACAAGATGATGGTCGCTATAGGATAAAGGCAACTTTAGTAAGCTTTGAAATGAACAGTTCAAATCTGCTTACCATTGCCATGACAGTCCGGAGAATTGCCCAGAAAACCGCAAGGTGGCACATCTGGTGGAGGTTCCGCTCGTCCGCCCGGCCAGTGAATCTTCTTGCCATGCACTGCGGCATATTCCCTGTTCAAATTTTAAAATTAAGATCAAAATGAGGAAAAAAATTCACTAACGGCCGATTTCTCATTAACTAGAAGATGAGAGATCGGCCCTAAAAGCATTTTACTAAAATGTATATTTTTTTCTTTAGGGCAATTGTAAAATTGGTAAAAATATTGTATAAAAAAAGTTTATTTCTGGGAAGCCAACAACACGCGGTGTTCCCAAGCGGTCCCCCATCTAAGTACTAACCGCGCCCGACGCTGCTTAATTTCGGTGATCGGACGAGAACCGATGTATTCAGCGTGGTATGGTCGTTGGCGAATGTCGTAGGGTGCAAAATGGGGTTAGTACAGTGAAAAGCTGTTTTTAGTGAAATGCTTTACTTAATAAAGTTTATTTAATAAGGAAAAAGCTATCTATTGCTTTTAGCCCTGCAATCATTTTGTCGTGTTTCTTATATTCTCTTCAAAAAGAGAGTTTGGCGATAGTTTAAGGAGAGAATTTGGTGATAGTTTGGTGATAGTTTGGCGATTTACACAAACAAAATTCATTAGGTATCGCTTTCTTTCATCCCATAGGGAATTTAGCGATTTACCCCAAAAAAACGCTCTTTAAGGACGCAATTTAAGGATGCAACCCTCTTGAAATTCCGCAGAAGGTTCGGTCCGGGGGTTCAAACCCATTGCAAAGACCATGGCTCAGTTCTCGAACCGGTTCTTGGAACCGCTGAACCCAAGGTTTTGGTTCGAACCATGGTTCGATTGAACAAAAAAGATTAGTTTAACTTTTGACCAATTAATACGTGGATAAATTTATAATTTAATCTTAATATGTATTCATTATTTTTTTATTTTCAAAAACAAAAAGCGGAAACAAGCAATTTTTAATAACTGCTTAGTTTTAGTTAATGAGCACTATATCTATATCTGGTGTTCGTCTATACTAGCTCTTAGTTCAGAAAGACCAAACTTCAGTATTGAAAATGCTCGATTAACTGATAGCTGAGTTGCTGGAACAGCTAGTATAGGTTTTTCAGAATTTTAAACCTTTTGTTGAATCTATAACATCATTCACAGATTTTATAAACTTCTCTTCTTCGCAATTAGACGCTGAGTCATTTATAGCATGTCTGCAATGTGCTGCTTGGCAACTTTTTATTGGTCAGAAGTAAGCAAAGTTTGAAATCTGTGGTCTAAGAACACTAAACAATACTGGTGCTGAACTCATAATAGAAAAATAGAAGGCACTAAGATAGTAAATCTTTAAGAGTTGGCAAACACATTTGTAAGTTGATTTCCATCGAGTCAGACACTTTAGCTCTGGCATTATCGAGTTTTCTATATTTATTTATTTATTTATTTATTGTTAAGAATCGACAAAAAAGGCTGTCAACAAATTTTAAGTAACATAAAAAGACTTCTCAACTAAGAAAGCCTAGCCACAATAACAAAATATACTAATAACGACTCCGACTCGTTGGGGGAATCTTGTTTGCCTGTCCGGCCAGCTATACCCAGATTCACAGCCAGTTGTAGTCGGAGACGTTATTAGAGCTAACAAAAACATTAACAAGAACGCAAAAAGGAAGAAAGAAAAAAAAACTTAACCTCTGCTAAGGCAAAAAAAAATAGAGGAAAGTTAACATCGGCTCGGCCGAAGTTTTCTATACACCCTTGCAGCTTCCATTGAACACAAAAAAGTTTTTTCAACTAAGACTACTTTTTGGACCTTACTTTTCTATGGGATCTATACCATATAGATTTCTGATTTCGACCAAACTTGGTGAAGTCATGGAAAAGCATAATACACTGTTAATTAAGAAATTTGGAGACGATCCCATTTAAAACAAAAAAGTTTTTCTCACTAGAACTTCTTTTTCGACCGATTATTTATACTGCAGCTATATGCTAGAAATGTGTTAAAGTATATAAAATAAGAATATGCCAATAAAAAGGACGTTTTGATTAAAAACAAAAAAGTTTTCCTCACTAGAACTAGTTTTTCGACCGATCGTTCCTATGGGAGCTCTATCCTATAGTCATCCGATTTCGACCAAACTATGTAGAATTGTGTAAAAGTATATAAAATAAGTGTATGCCATTGATAAGGACGTTTTCATTAAAAACTAAAAAGTTTTCCTCACTAAAACTAGTTTTTCGACCGATCGTTCCTATGGGAGCTATATCCTATAGTCATCCGATTTCGACCAAACTTAGTGATATCATAGGAAAGAATAGTAAACTAAGAAATACGTACTTTAAAGGCATTTCCATTAAAAATAAAAAAGTTTTTCTCACTAAGACTTGTTTTTCGACCGATCGTTCCTATGGCAGCTATATGCTATAGTCATCCGATCCGGCCGGTTCCGACAAATGTTCAGCCTATTTGTACCACAAGACTTCGTGCAAAGTTTGGTGAGGATAGCACTAAAACTGACGGAGGAGATAGCATAGAAACAGAAAGACGGACAAGGCTAAATGAACTCAGCTCGTCATGCTGATCAAGAATATATATACTTTATGTGGTCGGAGATGCTTCCTTCAATGCGTTACAAACATCCGGACAATTTTATAATACCCTCTGCAAGGGTATAAAAAATAGATAATACAATAAAATAAAAGAACAACCGAAAAGTCTCCGACCCGGTGGGGGAAGATTTACTAGCCAGTCCGGCAAGCTATGCCCCTACTCATAGCTGGGAGTGGTCAGAGACTTTCCCGGAGATATGTACATAAGGACTTTTTTAAGGAGAAGAGAGAGAGATCTATTGAAAGCAAGTGATAAAGATCGTTATTATTTTGACACAAGACCCGAAAACGATTGTGCTGGGCATAATCAGTTGTGCATCTTGACAAAATAAACGGTAAATAGTTTCTAGTTGGCCTGGAAGGAACAGAGAAGTTAAGGCGACGTAAGAGTTCAGAGGAATTTACATCACCAATAATTAACTTATGAAGAAAACAGACACCTAAGACTGTTCTACGGTTAGCTAGCGAGGGAAGATCGATAAGCAAGAGACTGCTGGAATACGATGGCAAACGAAGGGCAAAGAGCAAGAATTGTTTCTGAGCTGATTCAATAAGATCAATATGCTTTTTATGCTGAGGACACCAAACGGACGAGCAGTATTCAAGCGCGGAACGGACTAGAGCAGTATAAAGAAGTTTTGTGGTGTAGGATCACTATATTCCTTCGGCCAACGTTTAATGAATCCAAGTACACCATTTTAACGATAGAGGAGATATGATTATTGAAACTCAGTTTGGGGTCAAAAAGAATTCCAAGATCAACAACACCCGATATACGTTGCAAGGCTTCATTACCAATCGTGTAGGAAACCAGCAAGGGTTTGCAACGATGGAAAGCCAAAACAACCACTTGGGGCAATTAAAGTGTAAATGATTGACCAAAACACCAAGACCGTAAAAGTTATTATCTTGCAATCCAAGAGAATGCATCGCTTAAAAGACAAAGAAAAATTTTAAATTCAGTAAATTTTAAGAAAATTGGTTGTGGTTGACCGACGCTTCATAAATCCGTGCTGGATTTATAGCTGATAGCTTAGCAATGCCTTTGTAATTGGAAATATCAGATTTTCCACCCTTTTTATGGAGAGGAATAATAAAAAAGACTCTTTCCAAAGAGTTGGAAAGACTGAAGAATCAAGTGATAGCTTGAAAAGCTTAAGCAACGGCTTGCATAGGGAACTAGAGCACTCCTTGAGCACACAACTAGGAATGTTGTCAGGCCCAGGGGAAAGTATGAGAGGTTTCAGATTTTAGAGTTTCAAAAAGGAAAGTAAGAGGTTTCAGAAATTGTGGGAGCACTTTTTGAGTTGGAGTGCAATATGCAATAGTAATTGAATTTATCTGATTTAAAAAATGAAGTA